>QFEL01001410.1:1458-12347 GCA_003316195.1 Neoboletus brunneissimus | reverse complement strand
GTAGGGTTTGCACACCAAGGGATGTTGCAAATTTTGGCATATGAAGCAGCCTTGGCCAGCAATTGAACAATTGTTGATCTGGTTTGAGGAATGGTAATTGAAGAACCAAGAAGCCTCTCAGCTTCTTCGATAGCAACCTTGAGAACTGAATAGGCACGGCCAGATTTCCAAAAGGGAGGATGAATTCGATGGGCTGATTTGGATACTGTTACAACTCGTCCTAGCCCCTATCCCTTTTTCGGCTTCGCCCCTGTCTCACACCTGTGAGAACCGACCACACACCCGTACCCCGCCCCTAGTCCTCGACCCTCCTCGCCTAGGGAGGCCGTCACTGTTCCTAACGTGAACCCCTTGCTTGGTCTCTTGACTAGACTTCACTCGGACCCTTCGTCTTCCGTCCTCGCCCTACTCCGAGTCACCTCCTCCGTCCCTCTCTCCGCCTTAGACCCGTTCCCATGTCTATCCAGGAACGCCCTACTCTCCCGTCACCTTGGACCTTCACCGGTCACACCTGGGGATCTTCCCCATCACCATCGTTCATCTATGTATCTGCCCAGGATCTTCCCCTGGCGCCCTCGTACGCTTTCCCCTCGTTCTTATTCACCTTGACGTTCTTCATCTACCTTACTGTTGGTGCTATCGGCACACCCCTTCGCCCTAGTCATGCGTCCTATCGACGTCATGCTGTAGTTCCCCTTGCCCCGCTTACGTGGCCCCCACCCTCGCTTATTTCACACCTGGCACTTTAGCTTGCACGTCCTCCTGACGTCCCTGCCCTTTGCCCACACCCTTTGCCCACATTCGGGCTCCTCTTGATTCGTTTACTTATATACCGGACCTCTTAGAACACTTGTACTCTATCTTGATCTTACCTGGGTATCCCCCTCGCATTGTAGCACCAGTACTTTGCACTTTCACCCAATGTCACCGCTTTGATCTTCTTCTACTGTTGTCTGGCGCCCCCGTCAGGACTTCCTCGACTAGAAGAAGCTCCCAGGTCTACGTCTCCAGCTTACCCGGTTGGAACGTAACAGATACAGAGTCCACCAATTGTTCTGCAAACCAAGATAGGGACTTTTGGCCATGGTTTGAAAGGGGCAATCCATGATGGAGATCTGCAGGATCAGAGTGGACAATCTTGACCAACAAAGAATATGCATCGTCAGCATAAGCCAAAGGATTGTCGAGTTTCGCCCAGCAATCGAAAGCGGCCTTGCGTTCGGTGACATACATGTGAAGGCGAACATCACCTAAGTTATTATCTGCCTGAACAAGTTCTGTTGAGATTCCTTCCTTGACCAACGCAATCACGTCTGCCTTGTATACAAGGAGTGTGTGACGGAAAGCATAGAGGATTGCACGAGTGTTGTATGGAAGGGAAGGGTGATACTCCTGGGGAATATTGAACACACAATGGCGGATCACAAAGGCTGCAAGGTAGCTCTATAATCACCACAGTCAGCAAAGTCCGCATATCCGCTGTGTGCGCATTTGCGGGATTTTGAATGTAACCAAACATCCACAATATGTTCAACATTGTTGAGCATTCCCGCATTCCCGCCAGATGCGCATCTGCGGCAAATCCAACGACAGAATACATAGACAGCTCACCTGGAAATGATCGTGACCATAGTTCACCGTTTGTGATTTCTTGCTTGCCACAGCAGGTTCTCCTCTCTTTATCGGCCAATCTGACATGCATATGTCAAGTGGGCTGGTTGTCAATGGTGACAACACAATGATCGGTGACAGTGAAGGAAGCCCATCATGAACCAATGACAGTGATAGCCATAGAGGGTCCATCAATCCTCTTGTCAGCACCTTGGCATTTCCTGTATGGCAGTAGTTGAGGGCCCGTTCCAATGACGCTACTACCTCAATCCATGTGTGTGGTATGGCAACTCGTTGCATTGCCTCGTCTTTGAACTTCTCCCAGATGGCTTGCAGCAGAGAACATACGCCAAACGTTGTCCATTCCACAACCTGAGGCATGATCTGTAACACTCGCAATTCAGCGCATTCAACTTTTGCTTTTCAATACACACCTTTGGCCGAAAAATAACCAAATGCTTTTTCACCTCTTCTAACACTTGTCCATTGGACCATATGTTGGTTAGTGGTTGGATGATCTTTTGATAGATCGTTCTGGTATCTTTGTTAGCTCTCCGCCATCTACATTCTAGCATCACATTTACCTTCCATTCCGATGCTCCTCTGGAACTCGTCGCAGTGATATTCGGTAGATATTCTCTATCCGTGTTGATGTATCCACCTGGACTCCTGAGATCTTCTCGTGATACCTTTCATATGGTAGCCAATCCATACAGTTTGTCAGGAACCGTCGTGCCACATTCTCATTTGTGGTGGGTGTCTTGTGCGTTCCTGTCAATGCAGCCGTCATATGTCCCAATTGAACATCATGATACCGTCCCTGTGTCCGTACTCGGTGTGATAGCATGTTGTATCCTTGGCAAGCTATCCCTTCCACAAGGGGTGCATATCCTGTCAGCAGATCTGCTGCTATCCCTTCTTCGTCCGTGTCTTCATATTGCTCTTTGAGCCGCCTGTTCATCCCCTTCAGCTTCTCCATGAATGGGCTCATTAGTCCCTTGGCCTGGAAGTGTCCAATGCTTTTCAAGCCTGCCATTGGATACAAGTAATGTGGAGTCATTGGCTCGTCGTTCTGGTCCTCTTCTTCTTCTATCCGTTGGAATAGCTTGTGGATTGTTCGCAGGTTAAATAGCATTCCATTTAATCCTGTCTCTTCATCAATCAGTGCCTCTCGCCTGGGAATCCGGCACCCTTCTCCATCAAAGATCTTCACTTCTTGCCCCTCTGCATTTAGCAATGGAAATGTTGCAAGATTCACCGCTGTTCGTTCTTCCACATCAGCTGAATCATAGATGGCTTCTCCATGTTTCCTGACGAGTTCCTCATCTGGTATATTCACCCACTCAGTCACTGTGATTGATCTGTTCCATTGTTTAGCATCTTCATCCATACATCCTTTAGAACTCACTGAATGTGTGTGGCCAGTGCAATCGTCATCGAGCGCATATGCTTGTAATTGTGCAGTCTCTTCCAATGATCTGCCTCTTCAATCTGCTGCTCTTCTCCTCCATGACACACGGGTTGATTTTGTCCATATCGAACTGCAATCACCATCGGTACATTCTCCTTCAAGAAGCTGTCATCTTGCCATCCTGCCTTCCCACTTTCGGTGGCAGCTTGCACCCATGCATCCCATTGATCTTCAATGCCCTCATGAAGCAGCTGGACATCATTTCTTCGCATCTCGTGCACTGGTTTGTCATTGCCTGCACCACTAACCACATATGTCAGCTTCCATTCTCTGCTTCATAAAATATCCGCATATCCGCTATTGGCGCATCTGCGGGTTTTGGACCTGTGGTCTCTCCAACGCACTTCCACCTTTGGTGCATCTGCGGCATACATCCATATGGTAGAAGATCACAACTCACAGTAGATTCGTAACCCTCCGTATGTTCGCCACCGTAAGATCTTCAGGAAAATCTTCCCGAAGATACACATCCCGGAACCCTTGTGTCTTCAGCTGCGTCGCTAGAAACACAACAACCTGGCAGTAATGCTTCTCGCTCAGCACCGTCTCCCCTCCATCAATCGCTCCAATCCGTGCCCGCATATCCTCCATTTCTTCCGCTTCTTCCAGTACTTCCTCTTCTGTAAATCTCCGTGGTACCATCGCAAGCCAGATCCCTTCTTGGCCATAGCTTCCAATGTACACCATCTGTCCACTCGGGTCGAACTCCAGGTCTGCATATCGTGCTTGCCACCGCTTCTGCCGCTGGTGCAAATCCACCTTGAACACATAGCTCGGATCTCCTCGACTCGTAGGCAGTATCATGTCCAGCCCTTTCCTTGCAGGCACTAGCAGATAGTAGTCCAGATAATGTTCTTTCGCTCCCCATGCAAGCCGTCCATCGTCTTTCTGATACTTTAGCTCTTCATCAACTTCCACCGTGTGTCGCTGTCGCATCCGTTGCATCGCTGTTCGCCTGCGTCCCTTTTCATACTCGCTCCGCAGCGTACTTAGCTTCACTCGCTTCGTCCGCTGGTCATGGAATCCTTGGATGAATTGTCCTCCACTGCTTCGCTCCATCGCTATAATTTCTTCTATTTCTTCTTGCGTAACTCCATCTTCGCTTTCTTGCATTTCCGGGATATCACCTACAATGAAAATATTCCCTTCCCTATCATATTTCTGTTAGCTTCTTTCCTATTCCTTCTTTTCCACTTACTCCATCTCTCCTTGCTCGTTTGCCATCCTATTTCTGCTTCGTTGATTCGTTGTGTTGTGGTTTTTGATGGTCTATTTTCTGCTCACCACTCGCTTCAATGTTCACTGCCTCATTTGCGTGCATCCTTTGTTTGTTCTTTTGTTTTCACTTCCACTTCAACTTCATCTCCTTTCTTTCCATTATGTATTCATTCTTCTTTCCTTTTCCTCCTTTCCCCTTTCTCTCCTTTTTTCTATACTATTTGCTCACTAGCATTTGAACAAATAAGCAGGGAACATATGAGAATGTGTACAAACACACTTACATACCGCATTTTCCCACTATTTCAAGTAGCTTGACTGGCTTGCATTTTTTTTTCTTTTCCCATGTTGTTTTCTCTTTTTGAGCAAGCTCACTTACACCCTTCTTCAATGCCTGCAACTCAACAAATGTCCAACAATCCTCCCACATCTCAACCGCAGCTGTTACATTCTATATTTTTCACTTCAATCTTTTATCTTACAATTAATTCTACACAAGTCACATGACTTCATTCATTTCTTTGCCTTTCTATATCATGCAACACAGCATACTTGGAACATTCCACAACATGCATCTTTAATTACTGTTCCTGGATCTTTCCACAACACATTTATTTATTTATCGCTTCTTCTCAAATATTATAGAACATGACATCATACATATGCATGGTCCAGTTTCATAATACATACAAACTACTCTATCAGTATATAATTCCATTGTCATCATCAACAGAACTTCAGTCAAGTTCTTCTCAATATTCCCTCTACTTTTCATTCTATAACCAAGTATCTTAGTGTGAGCAACCCATGTCTTTATTACATTTCAGCTTCGCAACAAAAGCAACCATATAACCTATCCATTGCAATCACTGCCTCCCTACCTCATTCCCACACCTCCCCAGTTTATCAAATAATATACTAGGTATTTGCTCACACTGTTTTGCCTTTGATACAATCATCCTAGTGTTTATTCCAAGACTTTATACTTTTTTTACTGATATATAGTATTGTATACATACTATATATAGTCAGCCAAAGGTCAAAATGTACACTTCATATTTCATTGCAGATTCTTTTTAAACAACATCTTTGACTTGTATTCAGGCCTTTGCCCCACACAGGGGGTAAAAATCCTCATCCTACTACATATTCCTTGAGCTTGTTATGAAAGCTAAAAAACAACACTGGCTGAACTCCTCACCTATATCAACCAAAGAGAGCAATAATGAGGAAGATCAAGCATGAAACATAACATGGAAGGTAGTCAATCGCTGGGCTTGCCAATAGTGATTGCAAATAACCCCACAAGGAATAGCCAAGCTAGAACCCACTAGTAAGATCTCAATGTAGTTTGAAACAAGTGGATTAACTGGAGATTCCAGTTGCAAAGTGTCTACTTTACTATACATATAATACAGGAGTGCATACAAACTATTACGGTTTGTCCTAGGGAGGGGCGACTGTAGACTTGAAAGGTAGAAGCTCTGGCTAGAGGGGCAAAGGGGGGTGTAGACAAGGTGTGATGAAGGTCAGAGGGCGGAGGTGCAGGTGGGGCAAGGATCAAAGGTCCGAGGTCCCAGTCGACTCAGGTCTAAGGCCTTGTTGTCAAGTATGAAGGATGCAATGAACTAAGCCGGTCCAGTGACAGGCGAAGTCGGGTCGCGCAAAGGTGAGCTTTCAAGAAGTAGATTCAGGAAGCTAAGCTAGGGTACTAGAGTGCTAGCTAGCTGTTTAAGTAGTGTACCCTACTGCACACAGACCAAGTCAAGAATGGTAACTATAGGGTGAAGGGGGAAGGTGCGTGTGGCGTCCGAGTGGGGGTACTACAGCAAGGGCATGAAATGGAATGGAACGGAGGCAGTAGCCGGAGATGAAGAGCAGAGATGAAAAGGGGCACTGCCTGGGGCGGAGGGGAAGGGTTCGAAGAAGAACCCGGGCTAGGCTGTGTAGTTTAAGGTAATGAAATAAAAAGGTACTGACCAAGACTAAAGACGAGTCACGATGGGGTAGGCATAGGCAGGAGAAGCATCAGGCTAAGGAGGAAAAAGAGTAGATGCAGGAATGGATCGTAACACAAACTGTTATGATTTCTTCACAGTTTCTATCTTTTTCTTTACCTCGCTTTGATGACTGTGAGTCACTATGTCAATCACATCAGATGTTACGATTCACTCCTATGTCTACCTTTTTCCTACTCTTTTCCCTTCGCTCACCACTGTCCCATCCATACTTCCTCCTTCTTACGTCTCGTGCTTCCTTCAGTCACAGTCAGTCACGAACCCTTTCACTTAAACCTTAAAGCTACACAGCCTAGCCCGGGTTCTTCTTTGAACCCTTCCCCTCCACCCCAGGCAGCGCCTCTTTTCATCTCTGCTCTTCATCTCCGGCTATTGCTTCCGCTCCGTTCCATTTCGTGCCCTTGCTGTAGTACCCCCACTTGGACACCATATGCACCCTCCCCCCTTTTTTGCCCTACACCTACCATTCCTGACTCGGTCTGTGCACAGTAGGGTACACTACTTAAACAGCTAGCTAGCGATCTTGTACCCTAGCTTAGCTTCCTGAATCTACTCTCTGAAAGCTCACCTTCGTGTGATCTGACTTCGCTAGTCACTGGACTGGCTTAGCCCTTCGCATCCTTTGTCCTCGACAACAAGGCCTTAGACCTGAGTTGACTGGGGCCTCGGACCTCTGATCCTCACCTCCACCTGCACCCGTACCTCGAGTACCCCCCCCTTGTACCCCACCTTCGTCTTCGCCCTCGCCCTCCTAGCTTGGAGCTTCTACCTTTCGGGTCTACGGTCGCCCATCCCTAGGTCGAACCGTAACAAAAGCTAAGCTCTTCTCACCGCGGTTACTATCATCGTAAACCGCCCACCATTTCCCACCCCTCCAACAACTACAGGTGGTGTGCCACCTACTCTGATTCCCCATACGACACCGAAGAAAACCCTCCCTCTGAAGAAGAGTCGGAACAATCCACTGACCTCGACGTCCCCATCCTTGACAAGGAGCAGGAATACACTAGCCTCCTCCTAAGCCACCAACTCTCCACCCAGCTCTCCCTCCCCCGAGAACCCACTCCACCACCCCCCACTCCGATCACCACCCAGCCCGTCTTCCCTCTCCCCGCACCTACCCCATCCTCCTCACACCACCCACCACCCAACCCTCGACCGCCTGTCCCTCCCCCATTCCCCACCATGTCCTCGACCAAACCCGTCGAACTTCGCATTGGAGCCCCTGAGGCCTTTGATGGAGATTATAAGAAGTCTGAAGCCTGGCTGGACACCGTCCAGTTCTACCTCCTTGTCAACACCGACGTCTACAATTCTGAAGACAAGAAAGTCGCATTCGCCCTCTCCTATATGACCAAAGGAACCGCTAAGACTTGGGCAGAAGCCTTCCAAAAACAAGCCATCGGCCCCACCGTCGTGACCTTCGGAACCTTCTCCGACTTCGCCAAGAAGTTCTATGAAGCCTTCTGACACCAAGACACCGTTGGAAACGCCATCACCTGGCTCTCCACCACCCGGATGACGATGAAACAAGACAGGACCTTCGAACCCCCCCTCGCCACCTACATCGCTGAATTTCGGGGGCAAGTCCAACAAGCCACCATCACAGATAACAATGTCCTCATCAGGTACTTCGCCGCAGGCATCCCCACCTCGATGATGAGGCGTATCATGGCCCTCAACACTGTCCCCACCACCATCGCCGACTGGTACTCCAAAGCCATCCACTTCCAAACACAGTGGGAACGGGCTGACGAGATCGCCAAAAGAAATCAACAACCCGCTTGCCAGACCTACCAATCTTTTGCTCCCACCTCAGCCCCCAGGAAAGACCCCAACGCGATGGATACCTCAGCCATCAAAGTCAAGAAGATGACCCCAGCCATCAAAAAGCACTGTATCAAGAAGAAACTCTGCTTCCGTTGCTGCAAGCCAGGTCACGGGTCCGCTCAATGCCCCCATTTTACCTCCCCTCGCAAACAGGTGAATGCTATGGCTGAGGAAACCAAGGATAAGGGCAAAGGAAAGGAGAAGGATGAGGTCCCAAACCTGATTGACTGTGAGGATGACGATGAAGAAACCCCGACTGTACGTCAGGTCCACTACACCTCCTTGGGTTTTTAAATGGGGAAGCAGCCTCGACACCTCCTCCCCCCACCTCCTCTTGTACCTCTGTACTAGTACGAGATATTTCTAAGAAAATGCAAATCTCTGTTCAAGTCATTGTACCCTCGCACACCCTAAAAGCTGTCGAAACCCGAGCCCTCATCAACAGTGGTGCAGACATCTCCTGCATTGACTGGGACTTTGTCCACAAAAATCACCTCCCTATCCGACGTCTCAAAGAACCCATCCTCGTCCAAAATGTTGATGCCTCCTACAACAAGGACGGAGTAATCAAATTCACCACAGACCTCTTCGTCAACATCAAAGGTATTGCCCAACAAGTGACCTTCCACGTTATGAACTGTGGGCACAAGAACCTCATCCTCGGCCTCCCCTGGGTCTGCTCTGCCAACCCAACCATTAATTGGGCCACCCCCACCATCCACCTTGACGAATCTATCGATCAGTCTGAAGAGCTCTTCCTTGCACAAGTAATGGACATCCACCGCCACGATTCCAAATTCCACTGCCCTGAAACCCCTCACCTTCGAAGACATGTCCATACTACCCCATCCGAAGACTCGCATCTCTACTCCTACCTTGACCACCTTTCCGAAAACGAGTGGATTAGGGCAACCTACACTGAATATGCCGTCAACCACATCCTCAAATGCGGCTCTCGCTTCATCTCCAGGGACTCCCTCCTTGTCCGAAAACTGACCACCACCACCAACCTTGCCATAGCAGCTGAAGCTGCAAAGAAACCCGTTGTACTCCCTCCTGAATACTCCCAGTTCACCTCTGTCTTCGATGAAGAGGCCACCGCCATGCCACTATCCCACCCCTACGATCACGAGATCAACCTTGACGAATCCTTTGTACCCAAGATCGCCAAAGCCTACCCTCTTGCCCTGGAAGAACGACTCGCGGCAGAAGCCTTCCTAGATGAAAACCTTAAAACCAGCAAGATCCGCCCCTCGAACTCCCCCCAGGCTTTCCCCTTCTTCTTCGTAAAGAAGAAGAATGGTTCTCTTCGCCCCTGCCAAGACTATCGATATCTAAATGAGCATACGATCCGCGACGCCTATCCCCTTCCGTTAATATCTGACCTTGTCGACAAACTCCGTGGCTCAAGACTTTATACCAAATTTGATGTGCGATGGGGGTATAACAACATCTGAATCAAGGACAGACACCAATGGAAGGGTGCATTCATCACCCACAAAGGCCTCTTTGAACCAACGGTCATGTTCTTTGGGATGACCAACTCCCCCGCCACATTCCAGAGGTTTATGAATGACTCCTTTTCCGATATGATTGCTGAAGGATGGCTTGTCATTTACATGGATGACCTCCTTATCTTCTCCCCTAACATGAAAACTCATGAGGAACGAACCAAATGTGTCCTCCAATGCATGACGGAGCTCGACCTCCACCTCAAACTCAAGAAATGTACCTTCGCTGCTGAAGAAGTTGAATACCTCGGCATGATCGTCAAACCCAACCAGCTCACCATGGACCTAGTCAAGCTTGAAGGCATCTCTGCCTGGCCCCAGCCTACCACTGTCAAAGGAGTCCGCTCCTTCCTTGGCTTCGCTAACTTCTATCGCCAGTTCATCCCAAACTATTCCAATGTTGCTCGCCCTCTCATCGACCTTACCAAGAAAGCGACCGAATGGGAGTGGTCCCCCTTTTGTGAATCTGCCTTCCTACAGCTCAAACAACTTTTCCTTGAGAAACCTGTCCTCCACCTCCCTGATCTATCCGCCCCCTTCGCCATTGCCACTGACGCATCAAAGTATGCATCTGGAGCCATCCTTTTCCAGACTGATTTGAACGGTGACTGGCATCCCTGCTCCTACCTCTCTCAGTCATTTATCCCTGCCGAGTGCAACTACAACATCTATGACAGAGAACTCCTCGCTGTCATCCGCGCCCTCAAAGCCTGGCGCCACTACCTCCACGGCTCCCCTTTTCTGGTCCAGGTCTTCACTGACCACAAAAACCTCACTTACTTCCACTCCCCCCAGACCCTCAACCATCGCCAGGCACGATGGCTCCTCGACTTTGCCGACTTTGACCTCAAAATTGTCCACGTTCCGGGATCTCAACTTGCTGGGCCTGATGCCCTCTCACGCCGACCAGATCATCTCCCCCATGATACAGATAACCAAGATGTTACCCTCCTACCCCCCTCCCTCTTCGTCCGCCTCATTGACACTGCCCTCTCCGATCATATTAAATCCACCTTGACAGACGATCCATGTGCCCTTCAGGCACTTCAATCTCTTTCCCAAGATATCCCAGCATTCCTTCATTCTCGCATCTCCCCTTGGCAACTGCTTGAAGGCGTTCTTACTTACAACAGTCAAATCTATGTCCCTGCCAACTCCTCCCTTCGTCGCTCTATTCTCCAACGCTGTCACGACCACGCTTCCACCGGCCACCCAGGCTACCTTAAGACC
>QFEL01001391.1:0-37928 GCA_003316195.1 Neoboletus brunneissimus | reverse complement strand
GGAACATGTTCGCTGGCTGAATTTATGAGAGCAAACGAGTATAGCGCGAGCGTCTGGTACAAGAGCGAGAGCTGGAACACCACTTGCGAGATGGATGGATAGCGATACATTTTACCTATCCGGCAGGAACGTGATGATCTTGAAATCGACTGCCTGCTTTTCAAGCCTGACTAATCGAGATTGTGGATCTACAGGCGAGAAGGATCTTGTTGTTTTCAAACCTCACAGATGGAGGTACCTAAATTTTTGTTGCTTATGGGTAGTGTACCAACATTTAGTCCGGCCGCCATAATCTGTCTGTTGCACCATTCTAAGATAATGCAAAATGTTTTACATCAGCAGTAATGTACCGGAGGCAAGATGCACAACAAAGAATGAGGAAGCGAATATAAATTGCAACCAAGGCTACCAGCCGCTTGGTCCCCAACTGTTAGAGTTTTGAATCATGGCCGCGCGCTGTGGATTCATCCCGGGGGGAACATGGGAAGGGGGTTGAGTTATTGGAGGTCGTGAAAACGCAGAGGGAGTCTGATAACCAAGGGGTTGGGAAGGTGGCATGGCATAGCTGGATGTCGGCACATTTCCACCAAAACCAATTGCCGGAGTCTGGCCACCATAAGGATTTGGTGTACGGCTAGGGACTTGACGGACGGATAGATGACCAGGTGTCGTGTGACCTGGTGTGCGTCCTGGTGTGCGAGCACCCGCACCATAGGGCGTCTTCCCTCCCGCGCCTGTGGCGCCCAAGTTTTGTGACTGGTGCAGATGTCTAAACATTGCGTGAGGTAGGAACTACCATATTATATCACTAGTCCTTACCTAACTTTGAATGCGTCACACAGTTCTGGTACCCCTGCGACGGCTGCTTCAAAGAGACAATACGATTCCGGTGTCACGCGAACGGGCTACCCAATGATGAGTACGAGGTGGTTACGAAGTCGAAGAATATTACCCAAGTTTGGACGGTAGAGTTCTTATTCGCCAAAAAGCAAAGATTGAAATGACCAGGCTTTTTGCGGTTCAACGTAAATCCATAGATGCTTTTGGCGGGGTTCGCTGCGACGAAATTCTTCAAAGACAGATCTACAGAGTAGCATAAACCCCAATGAGGCGCGGAAAACTAGGGAGAGCTACTCACGAAGCTCATCTTCAGATCCTTGCTTAAATTTTTCGTGCGCCATTAGTTCCTCGACCTTCCGAGCGGTGGCTTGGACATGATTGACGATCAACTCATCAAGATCGGCATACTGATGTTTATCGTCAACAAATAACACCGTGCCCTGACCTGTGTTGATCTCGGTAACGTCTAAGGTGAATTAGCGCTTCCATGAAAATTTGAGATGGTAACACTGCGTACCGATGTGTTGATACAGTTTGTCATCGACTTTCCACGTCACAGCAAGGTGATCAACACCCTTCGAAGATGGTCTGATCACTACATCTCCACGTTGCTGTTTATCCAGATAGTTTTCTGCGTGCGTCGCGTTCAAGTTGTGGAAATTAGGATGCTTGATGACACGCCTTGTCCGATCAGTCTCGGCTCGCTTTTTCCTGGCCTGCATCTCCAAATCACGTTCGCACTGTTGAGTGTTCCAATATTCATCACGTTTAACGCGACGGAAAAGGCCATCTCCTTGAATCAGATCCGAGGGACGAATTGACAATTCCACATAGAATTGATCGGCGGGAAGATCAAGTTTAACATCAACAATGACGCCTTGTAGTGCCTGGGATTTCTTGACAACGTTTTGAGGGTTCACATTGCCCGCATCCGACATGTATTCCATATTTATGATGCCTTCGATGCCGGAATCAAGGCGCACCGTTACCGAATTCGAATTTTTGTCGATGCGTAAGACGAGAACGGAGATGATGAGTCCCATACGAAGAGTTCGGGGTGTTTCGCCGCTGAGCATGGTCAACACATCCCAAGGTTGCATGGGAGGGAACTGCGCGCGCTGCTCTGCGAACGACTTGAGCAACTCTTCGCGAATGACATTGAGGGTATGTCGCTTTCGGTCTTCATTGGCCTCGTACATGCTGACGGCGAACTCATCGAGATTAAGTTCGTTCAGCTTTCTCTCGTTGTCATTATCCTGCATGATGAGGGATACAACATGTGATGGGTGTTCGTCATGAACATCTTCCTCGTCAAGCTCAAGGGCATCGGTTGCCATCTTTCGTGCAAGTTCGTAGTCCTCAGGATGGATGCGAGTGTCATCCAATGGATCTTGGACGTCATCATCTGCATGTCTGTTTTTTGTGGGCTTTAGCTCCGCGTCATGAGAGATCCGTAGGAAACCTGCTGCATTAAGGAAAATCTTCGTAGTCAGCAGACCTGATTTGATAAACTGGTCGCGATTAACGAGATTGCCTCCCTAAACAAAGAAGTGAGTTAACAGCAACAAGGAAACAATTACAAAAACGTACGATCGACGCGATTTTCCTGGCCAAAACTTGAGCTTTACGTGGACCAAGGCCACATACGAAGGGTAGGAGGTGTTGGTAATAGGAGTCTGTTACCGCACGGTTGATGTCAACCCCGATTTTATTGGTCACGTCAACCAAAGTCCTTTCGAGTGCGGACAACAGCTTCTCTTTCGGAATCTGAGCCAGCATCAGCCAGTAACTGGATTTTTAAAAAGTCGGGGAACTAACAAGATGCTGGTCCTCGTCCTCAAGCGAGATTGCAACGATATCAGCACCTAGCGCTGCATACTCATTCAGGGGGTTTTGGGCGTAACGAGCCAAACCAACGCAATACTTCGCGATGTGTGAAAGCGTACTGAATTCCTCAGTAGCTCGTTTACTATGCTGATAAATTCGGGCAACCTCATCGTTGAGATAAATTACGGGGATATCGAAGATTTGTTCGTTGACTGGCTCCGTTCCCCACCCTAGAATATTGCCTTCAGTATCCACGCTCGGGGTCTTGCCATTAACATGTTCCTTGATCCGAGAGGACAACTTAGTTGTTGCCATGGTGAAGCCTCCTACCACTATAACGTCGGGTCGTCGTCTCTTGAGTAAGTCGGTGAATTCGTCATTATATTCTCGGTCGACCAAGTTATCAAGTTTGACATGTTCACGGAGTCGGCCCATTTCATCCAAAAGAACAAGGGTGATGGCGTCTTTTTGGGGATCTCCCTTTCCCCAAGAGATAGCGAGGACAGAGGGGGTGTATCCAGGTTGTGCGTCTCCAGTAACGAAGGGGGCGACATCAATACGCTGAGATTGTGTCAGCTAAAAAAAGAGCAGTAAGGACTGATGTCCTACGTCTTTGAGTTTGTTACCGCAATGGATGGCCAAAGCATCCTCGACCTCTTCCCGCAACCACTCTCTTGCCCATTTGGTACCAACTGGAATAAGGTGATATTCTAGTGCCTCTTGGACGACCCGAGATCGCTCTTCGTTCCATGACCTAGCAATGTCACTGTAACTGTCTGAAGCAAACGCATCGTTGAGCCGACGCTCGAACTTGGCCTTTGCTTCGTTGGTTAGGTAAATCGAGACAGTCACCAACAACTCGGCCTCGGCAGCCAGGATGTGCAGGAACTGTGCACTGTCCAACATCTGAGTTATAGGTTTGTGGTGGAGGTATTTGAAGTTCTGGAAATAAGGTCGGTTAGTAGGATATCAGAAAAGGGACTCAAATGTAACGAACAAAGTATGGATGATGTTCATCGATTTTGTTGACACCCCGATCCGTAGGCTGAACCGATAGTTGGGCCTCAGTTCTGAACAGGTCTCGCATGAATTGGCGGAGCAACGGATCCTTGCCTAGCTCAGTGGCGAGAATCATCCTGGCGCGTCGTAGCGCCTCTTCAGATCTTTGTAACACAGTCGATTCGGAGTTCGTGAACTGCTCTGCGAAAGCGTTCGGATTCAACTCTTGGTCCTCGACAAAATTGGGGTGATCATTGGCTACGAAATTCTGCACCACCTCATGGGGACGGATGCCAAAACCCTAACGTCAGTGGTCAGTACAAAGGGAACACAACACTCGAGAGAATAACCTACATCGGCCAGTTTTGCGACGACACTCTTCTTTGCGACCTCGTACGCAGAGATCCGGCTTGGAGTTTTACGCTTGCGGTCGAGTTCTTCATCGTCATGGAAGTGGAAATCGAACGAGTCTTGTTTGTTCACCTTGTATTTCATGGACAGCCATTCGGTGGCGTCTGCAACCATCTCGACGCAGTCAATCCTAGGCCTGATAGACTGCACGAAGTACTCGTCTTCTACATTAAGCCGAATATAGGAAGCAACGAGGGCGTTCCGTCGATCAAGGAGAGAACGATATTTCTGGCCTAGAGCGTATATCCTCCACAGCTCAGACAAGCTAATAAGCTCTACTCTGGCGCGCATCTCCTGAGGGTTGAAATACGAGATATAATCCCGTTTGTGTGTCCAAATATACGGAACTTCGAACTCTTGGATGAATAGAAAGCGCAGAGCATACGAGACTGCCAGGACCAGGGCTTGGGAATACGCACGATAAGGCCCGTCGTGAGAGAAGAAGTCCCTGGTTTTACGACTGGACAGACGTGAAGTTACCCAGGTGGCAGCATCGTCAATGTCTACTTCCGTGAGGTTTTGATGGAGAGACAGGGTTGCGTTAGGTGAAAGTGAAGACGTGGCGAGTTGCATGCGTTCCGGTATGTCCTGTGCCCGAATCAGGTCGTCGTCTTCTGTAAGCATCCGAGCACGTATTTCTGAAGGTTCGAAGACCTGAAAACACACGAGTGTCAACTCTAGCCCAAGCGGGACAAATGATAAAACATACGTCTTGGTATTTCATTTCAGGCTTGAGTCGCTCCTCATATTCTGTTTCGTCGTCACCTTCTAACGCCCAATCATACTCATGACCATCACCGAACACATCGTGAATTTCATCCCAAGCGCTAAGACAGATGATTAGGGGACGGGGCACAAAATGTGGATTCTGGACTTACTTGGCATCAATACCAGCAAGCTCCGGTCGAGAGCCCATAGCTCTCCTCCGTAGACGTTCCAGTTTTTTTCTCTCTTTGCGCCTCTCCTCACGTTCTTGCTCGTCCATAGCGCCAGCCCCTTCTTCTTCGTCCTCATAATCAATGAAGTCATCCAAATCTTCTTCGTCTTCCCTACCACCCCCTGCCCGATCGTCATCCCAGATACGCTGAATATCCTGGACTTGCGGAAGATCGTCGTCATTATCAAGATCATCCTCAGAGGACTCGACTACTTGCTTCCGCCTTGAGGAGGATGCGACTGGCGGAGAGCCATCTTCACGGCCACGGCGAAGACGTGTCAAACGGTTTCTAAACGAGGTACCCGTATTTTCCTCAAGAAGCTCCAGGTCATCTTCTTCCAACGCCTCCTCCCCCCCCTCCTCCTCCTCTTCTACCCGAGATAAGTATCACTGAGATAACATTGAGGACGGGAGCTCACCGTGTCTCCGATGGCGTCTCTTCCGCCTCTTCCTTCTTCTCCGTCGATCCTCCTCGTCCTCTTCTTCTTCCTCATCCTCGTCGACAATGAAGCCCTCCCGTATTCGCTTTTCCTCCTCTTCGTCGTCCTCGGCTTCCTCTGAGCTATCGTCTGACATACGGTTACCGTCTGCCATTGTCGCGTCCGCACCATCTTCTTCGGGTTGCGGATTCTGCATAATCTCGTCATCACCCATGAGTCTATCGGAAGGAGCGAGAGGGGGAGACGACATGGTGGTTAATGAACCAGCTCGTCGACGCTGTGCAGTTCCAAGACCAACGTCAAGTGGTCCGGCAGTTGCCGACGGAGCCACAAATCCCTACACGTCTGAAAATCAGACTCCGCTCGTCGGTGCTCGATTACAGTAACAAAGTGTAGCTGGGAATTGTTAACGGGCTCGCTTCACGGCCATGATCGACACCCAATGGACCACTGAGGAAGAACACATGACTCTCATGCAGCAAGCACTGAACGAAGCGCTATCAGATGACTGTGTGCCCGTTCAAACTGCGTTTTGTGTTGGATGCGTTCTGGTCGTGCGTGTGCCAGGCATGGAACCAGTCACTTTGGCCAGGGGGTTCTCGAGAGAGCTGCCTGGAAACACACATGCGGAAGCGAATGCCTTGACAAAGGCGCTCAGTCTCTCAAAGTCACACTTGGCAACTCTCTTTCCGTCGGCGGCTCCGACCCCATCCATCGAGGACCTTCTGCGGTATACAGACGTCTATACTACGCTCGAGCCTTGCTCCGTCAGAACGTCAGGCCTCTCTGCCTGTGCAGATGCACTTATCAAAGCAGGGATCAAACGATGCATTATTGGAGCGGGCGAGCCAGATGACTTCGTCGAGTGCGAGGGAGCACGGAAGTTGAGGGACGCAGGCATCGACGTTGTTTGGTTGAGCGGCCTGCAGAAACAGTGTCTCGATGCCGCTCGGAGAGGACACTACACGAAAGCGTAACAACCAAGATCCGTCTATGCAGATTAGAGAAGTGTGTTCCAATTGCTCTTTTTTGTCCAAGCCTTCTCAAACCGAGTACGATAGACAACGCTTTACCCCCGTCGCCCAATCGTCAACAATTTCCTTTGCACGGACGGCGTCTATGATCGCCCGCACGCTCTCGATGGACACCGTGATAGCATCCAACTTTTCGTTGATTACAATGTCAACCATGACATCGTCCTAGATTTCATATTGCTACCACTTAGTCATCTCGTCCAATGAGGTTTGCCGACACAGACCTGAAGTAACTTGGTGATAGGAAGTACGTCGATCACTTCGGATTCCTCAAATACGAGTGGTTCCGCGGGGATGGTGTGGTCGACCTGGTCGAGAATGAATAATGTTTGACATCCAAACAAGAGGCAAGTAGTTACCTCGACAAAGGTGAAGAGCTCGTTTTCCGGTCTATCTTCTCCCGCGATTTCGAACACATTAACGAACACATTAGTAAGAGGCAAACCTTTGCCTCCTGTGATCCATTCATCGATGTTCCGCAAGCTGCTCTGTTGAATAACTGGTGTACGTTTGTACAGATCTTGTTGCACCTTGCGGGCGACCTCAAGGAGGTTATCCGATACGGGGATGTGTACTGGCACGACGTTCATGCATGGAACGGCTAGATTCAGGACGTTTGAAACCGATCCCGTTCGCCCCGCATGCCAGAGCCCGAACGTGGCGTGGTCAGAAGAAGAATGAGACGCCTGTACCGATGCCCAAGATGCCAAAAGGATGCAATGTAAAGGCAAATTAATTGCTTGAGCTTGTTTCTTGAGTTCAGTAACTCCTGGAATGGCTGGTGTTATTGTCACAACGGTCCTCTCCAGGCAGGGTGGTCGATTTTCCTCAGGTATCAGTGGTGGAAGATATATTGGGTGATATGGAATAGGCATAACCGATTGCCAATACAGTCTTTGCTCCGAGAGATTTCCCAACGAAGGAGCACACGCTGCCAAAAATGCGCTGGTATCTGCAGTATTCTGGGGCGATGAACCGAGATAAATCGAGGTGAGATCTTTGAGCAAAAGCTGGAGGCTGATGGCGTCGTATTGGAAGTGATGCATCCGAATCAGTAGATATCGATTGTTTGTCGATGCCGACGTTAGAATGAAACCCTTCGCTTGTGCGGCACTGATAGGCAAGGGTGACATGACGATAGCCTCCATCTTCTCAGTGAGTGCAAGTACATCTTGACTATGCTCAGCGCATGCCTCAGTTAATTCTGCTTCCCTCGAGTCTAATGCAAATGTAACCACTCGGGGGTCAGTGTATCCTGGTGCTGAGGCGAATGTCGACCGCAAGATTGGATGATATGCCATAAGGGCCTTCCATGCCTCTTGAAGCTCTTGAATGTTGACATCGGGGCTAAGCTTGTACGCGAAAACATGGTGAAAACGCCGGCGGAAGCTACGTTGCCAAGCTGCGATAAGCCATTTCATTCCCTCTGTAGCGGCCGAGACTGAAACAATTTTATGGCGGCGTCTTTCTGGAAACCGCTCAGTGATCGCCTGGCGCTCTTCGGTCGTCATTCCTAGTAAGGGCGAGTTGAACTGCAGTGGCACAGTGCCAAGATCGTTCCTAGTGGTCTTGCTGGCCAAATCTCCGATCGTGGAGCTGGAAATGATGTCCCCAACGCTGATCGCGAGGCCGGCTTTCTTGCACTTGGCGCTCAAACTGATGGCAGTGATCGAGTCTACACCAATGGCCACAAGCGATTGCGAGACGGAGAGATTATCCACAGGACAGTGGGCCACTGATGCAAGGGCAGCCAACAATTCTGGGAGGATACGGGTAGCGTTGGCCAGCTGAGAGACCGGTTTTGTGACATCAGTCAGCTGGTTGCTCGAACCAGTGGGTGTGGAGGCAGTGGCTAGACCGTCGAGATGGTACACCATTTCGTTCACCAATATGTCAATATCAGCCAACACGCCACTGAGTGTTTCGGCATCCATGGCATCGGATCGGCAAGCCATCCTGATCGAGAATCCAGTCTCTACTTCATGGAATTCGATGTTGAGGGGATACTAGATAGCTTTAGGTCGCCAATTCAGGTAGTGAACGAACAGTAATATTACTCACCTGAATCTGGGTATCGAACTCCTCCGGTTCGCGTAGTGTCCATAGGCGGCTATGGACGCGGGGACGCCAAGGTTGAAAGAGGAACAAACTACTCAATAGGCAATGGAACTGCAATTCACTTTGCACGGCTCGGAGCGAAACATGCTGCCAACGAAATGCACTAACATTGGCACGGTGAATGGACTGAATTAGTTCTCGATTGCTCATATTCGGAAAGAACTGGACGCGACAAGGGATTGTATTCTGAATTTGAGGCCAAAATGAGTATCTTCACTAATTATATTAGTTTTGACTCACAAGCATCGGTCCAACCACACCTTCGGAATCGTCAAACGATCGACCTGAGACAACATGCCCGAAAACAACATCATTCGATGAAGCCAACGAAGCCAAGTATTTCGCCCACACGGCTTGCGCAAGACATTGTAGGGTGACGGAGTCGTCTTGAACTAATTGAACTAATAACTTCTTCTGGATAGAGACCAGCCTCGAAGCAACAATTCCTTTTGACGATAGGGATGTGTTGCGCGGCAGGGTGACCAGGTGATGGCTTTGGAGTCTCTCGGTCCAGTATGCGGTTGCGTGATCCTGCTGGGATAACATGCGTGGAATAAAGTCGAAGAACTGGGCCGGGGGCGCAACCTCTTGATTTTGATATATGTGCTCAACGTGTGATAGTAGATTGGGGATGGAGAGTCCGTCGTACAACGCATGATGCATGAATAGCACAAGATAAAGACCGTCAGGGTCAGAACGCAAAATCCGCAAATGCATCGGTGGTCTGTGCAAAGCAGACTCATCAGTTGGCTTGAGGTGCGAGAGGAGTTCATCAACGGTACACTGAAAGCTCGCTGATGGAATTGGTTCACATTCCTGCCAATCGGGCTTTACATTGGAATGCCGAGCTTGGGCCCAGGATGCGAGCTCTTCCACGTAATGGAACGTAGCCCGAAGAATATCGAGATCGTGGACCGCGTGATTCCATGCATTTTGGAGGCGTGCTAGGTCGACATCTGAGTCGAGGTAGAGGACAAATGAATGGAAATACAGGTTCCCAGCAGAGGCAACTGTCTTTCAAGCGGTTTTATAAGTGTGGCGCACCGGCAGAAAATAGATAAGGAAACAGGTACCTGAGATAGCATGCCAGTCTGGAGTCCAGTCGTGGGGAATATTTCAACTTCATCATCGATGGATAGTTTACATGTTGACAGGTCGAAACTAGCCTTGATTCTCTCGCACTGCCTCTGCAAAGAAAGAACACCCTGGTCGATCTCCGCCTGCACAGAGTGGCCGCGTGAGCCTGCATGCGAAATACCGAGTTTCCACAGAATTGGGTTTCCCATGATGTCCGCCGCACTGGCTGAATAGCCATGTTGACGGAGAACTTTAGACAAGCCGACGGATTGGATGGAGTCCAGTCCCAAAGAAATAAGTGATGTGTGCGGATGTAATCGTTCCAATGGAACCACAAAAAATTCTGAGATAATTTTGCTCAATAGTACGAGGTCTTCCGCGTCCGTGCCCACGTCAAGGTCCTCTTCCACCTGGTCATGGGCCTGCGTCACGGACGGGACCGGGTTCATGCATCGAATAACCTGGGCAGGTGGTGGCACGTAACAGTTCTCTCCGTTGAGGATACCAAGGAGGATAGCCTCAAATTGATGAAGGATGTTATCAACGCCTATGGCTAGAGATTCACAGTCATCATAAGCAGCCCGGATGATAAGGGTATCATTCCTCTTGTCAAGTAGGATCTCGATTGAAAGCGGGAACTACTGAAACCATCAAGAGTCGGCCGAAGTTACCAAGAAGTGGTTACTTACATCAGGCTCAGGCAGTTCGCTCCGCAGGATGTCCCATGCTTCGTGCTGAGTATCATCCTTAAGAGTAACCGCGAATAGAGTGTCGAATGGGGCAGTCCCTGGCGGAAGCCACTTTTGGACATGTAATAGAGGGAAGTGTTCGAATGCCACCGCGGCCGAGATATCCGCCTGAACACGTTGCAGACAACCCTCCGTATCGAAACGAACTCTGGTTGGGAGTATGTTCATGGTGGGGTATGTTGCGTATTCGACATTCTCGACAGGAAGCAGCCGTCCTGCACGAATGACCTGTCGCTTCTGTGTCAGAAAGTGGTGGTAGCCATAATGCATAAACAAACCACAAAGGCAACATCGTCGGTACGATGGATATGCCTGGCCAGAGATAGCGCAAACGCACACGTCAGCACAGAGTGCATTGTCACTTGATGAGGAGCCAGAAGTTTCCCCAAAGCGGTCAAGGATGTGGTGAGAGGCATGGTCATCCGTCGAATCTTACTTGTTAACCCTACACTTGACAAGCGATGCCCAGACCAAACGAAATCAGAAAACTTCGCGGCCCAAAACCGGCGTCCTGCATCAATGGTTGCACCGTGCATATACTCCAGGAGGAATTCCGAAGAGCAGGTAATAGGGTGAGGCTTTGCCAGCAATTCATCCTCGACGAATTTCAGAATAAGTGGCAGAGATACCCCATCAAACAATGCGTGGTGGATTGATAACGTCAACCAATGGCCCAAATGATCCTCTGGAGTGGAAAAGACAACTAAACGAAATGGAGGTGTTGATGATGATGTGCCATTAATTTGCGTCGCTAAGGATGGCGCCACTTCCGCATAGAAGAATGTACAAAAGGGATCTGGATCTGTAAAAGACGTTTGTTTTTCGGCCCAAGGGAGTTGGGAGCTAGTAGGTGCCAGTACAACTTGAACGAGTTGTCTTCCGAAGTAAAACACGGTCCTAGTTCACGCGGACCACCTTTAGCAATCGAATTCAAAGGTCTGCAAATACTCTGACTCACCTGAGGATGTCGAGTTTCCTCATCGTAGTCTCCCACGCATCGCGTACTCGTGTGAGTGGGGTTTGATCCGAAATGCTCATGATAACATGTTGGACGCATGAAGCTGGATGGCTATCCGAATGATGAAGAACGCCCTCCTGAATGGGGAATGGTGGAAGGACGCGTCCAACTTGTATATGCGGGACACTTTCCTCCGCCACGTGAAGCCATTGTTCGGAGAAAAGTTTTATGACTCGATTCGATGATGGGGTTGGTTCCGGGAGATATGTTCGAATCAGTTCACCGATGGATTTGATAGATGCTGCTTTCATGATATCCGCGACAGCAATAGACACATGGAATGTTCGCCTGATGTCTGATACCAGTCTCACTAATGATAATGAATCTATGCCGTAGGCGAAGAGGCTTGTTCGAGAGTCAATGGGTGAAATATTGATGAGGGTTTCGACCAGGGACATAAGTTTACGCTGGATGTCAGTCAGTGATGAGCGGTTTTCCGCAAGCGTATCGTGGATGGTTCCAATAAGTTGCTGCAGATCGGTCTCTCTGAAAATCGCAGACAAGGCCTTGTCGTCTGTTTTCCCATTGGAGTTGAGAGGAAGCCAACTAAGACGGACTATGTGTGCAGGCCGCATGTAACTGGCGAGCTGCCTTTCGGAAACCGCTCGAAGAACTTGCAAGACGTTGTTGTTAAAAGTGGTGACATGGGGCTTGGTGGTCCGCCGGAGAGTGATAGGAACCTGGATATCCCAAGCAACGAAGGTCACTAATTGTGGTGTGGCTCCATTTCCGATGGAGGGATGTGAAGCGAGTACCGTCCCAACATCCAGCGCCAACCCAAGCTCACTAAGAGCCGCGTTTCTAAAGCCAGCAGAGATACCCTCTGTCTCAATTCGAACTCCATGTAGCTTGATCTGTGTGTCAATTCGACCTATGATATGGAGGGTTCCGTCTGGCAACATGCGAACTAAATCACCGGTGCGATAAGACCATGATCCTTGGCGCGGCCACTCCATGAAGGATTTAGCGGTAAGGCCAGGTAGTCCATGATACCCTCGTCCAACGAGTGGCCCAGCAACCACAAGTTCGCCGGCAACTCCTCGAGGAAGAATGTTGAGGTTATCATCAACCACGTATGAGGAGACGTTGGCAAATGCTCTGCCGATATTTTCTCTAGGGATATTTCTATCCATGAACCGTGCACAGCAACCTATGGTCACCTCACTAGGGCTGTGACCCAGTTGGCCAAATCACGACCTCGGAGACAGTGAACGATCGCTTACCCATAAAAATTAGCAAGCTTGACAAATGCATGGTCGGCCCACTTCTCAAGGATCTGAGGGTAAAATGCAGATGAAATAAGGCCCGTTGCAATTAGATGGTAAAACGCCACTTACAGAGTCACTGATTTTCTCACCGCCACTGCCAATATATCTGAGTTTCATTTCTTCTCCGTTCTGGTCATCCTCGACAGCACACATAGTGGCATCTATCAAGCTAGGCACAAGACTGATGTGGGTGATTCCGAGGCGACTGATGTACAGAGGCAAGTTTTCCAGAAGCTCCCCACGTTTTGCGGAAACCAATGTCATCCCAAGAGCCAGCGGAACGAGAACTTCTGCAAGATGGACATCGAAGGCTATGGCTGGTAGGCAGAGGATAGCACTTGTCACAAACCAGGAAACATCATGAATCAGAAGGATGACGCACAAGCGATAGCCAGGTATTTTCCCTCACGAATGTCTGACATTTTGACGTTGGCAGGGAAGGAACTGAGGGCTAGGATTGCCTCAGAGAGACCATTGTGAGTCATAAGACAACCTTTGGGATTTCCAGTGGTGCCTACAAACTCGGATCAGGTTCTCCCAAACAGAAGCACTGAAGGAATGTATACCAGAGGTATATAGCATATATGCTATGTTTTCTGGAAGTACAAGGTCGACCTTGGCATCGCTCATACTGGAGATAGTCTCTTGGACAGACATGTCATGAATATCGATTGATAAATCCCCGAAAAGATCATGTGCATGGGACTGAGACGACATGATAACAAATTTCGCCGAGGAATCCCTTATAATGAAAAGCTTCCTTTCCGTAGGTAGCTCTGGATCGATCTGTGCGGCACAGTCGTAAAGAAGGAAATACATAAAGGAAACCCACACTGACCGGAACATAGCACCCACCAGCGCGCAGAATTCCAAAGAGAACTGAATGGAACATGAGATCACGGTCCATGCAAACTGCAACCCGATCCTCTGGGGAAAGTCCCCTATCAAGGAGGAAGCGGGCGAAACGGTTCGCAGTCTGGTTGAGATTGCTGTAGGACAAGCATTTTGGAGTTCGAAGCACTGCCGTGTCAGGGGAGAGATCAGGGTACCACTGCACGGCTGTCACATCTGGATTGGAAGTTGAGTATGGAAGGATATAGTCGGTTGCGAAGCGAGCTGGAGGTATATGCGAATAGTAAGTGGCTCGTTCGTGCTCTGGCAGAGCTTCGACGACAGAGGCGAGACCCTTGTTAAGATGGAGGGGCGCAACTATCTTTTGTGTGACATCGGCAAGAACTTGTGTCACAACTGCGACTATTTGACGGAGAAACATAGAAGCCATGGAGGAGCAAAACCAATCAGATGGCGAGTGAAGGTGTAAGAACCCATCTCCCGTATGGATTAGTAAAGGCAGTCGCGAGAGAAGCGCGGAGATTGCAGACGATGAGTCGCTGGTGGCTCGAGAGGAATCCCGAAAGACTGCGACAAACGGCGATTGACCTTTCACTAGTTCCAAGACCTCAAGTGGGTGGGAGGTTGAGGGGGAAGCCGACTGCTGCCTGGTTCGTTTGAGAGCGGCACTCGCTATCTCGAGAGCGTTCAGCCACGTCGTAGTTTCATCCCATTGTAAGCGAAACGGTGAAGGTGTACCATCCAAGCCCGGATCCAGAGAGAGAAGTACATCGGTTGCCCCACAATACATGCCAAGCATGTTCGCGTAGGCTGCCAGAATGAGGGCGTCGAGAGTTATGGTGTCGACATGAATGCAGAGGTGTTCATCGAACGCTATTTGGTTGAAGAGTGAATGGACATTGTGATGTCTGCGGCGGTTGTTGGAGAAATCTGGCAACTGGACGAATGGGCCTGCCGCCGAGGACATGATGATGATGGTGACGGTGTTATCTGATAAGCCAGTGCGGAGTCAAAACCGACACCTCAAAGTCACCGACTCATTTGGGGACTTGGTTGTTCGTCTAGTATTTTACAGTCTTGTCGTACTTTCCGGAACCCAAAATACGCTGAAAGGGAGGAGTCGCTATGTACATGCCACTTTGTCCAGAAGCGGATCCTCGTACGTCGTCGACTTTCTTTCGACATGCCAGCGGACAGTCTCGGACCTCGGTCAAAATTCTGTCTCGAAGTTACAGTAACGTTCAACGTTCGACTTTCGGTAATTCAGTGGGATTTATATAGTCCGAATTATCCCGGACCATCCTCCAGTCGTCGGAAAAAAATCTGCCGTTCAAGTTCGTGCTCCAGGGGTTGCATCATTACCGTCCAACAAATTCTACATGTCGGTCGATCCTTCGATTCAAGTACACGATGTTATAGGCATCGGCTTCGGGCCCTCCAACCTTGCGATCGCTGGTGCATTTCTCGAGAATAAACTCGGTGTGAGAATCGTTCGTTCAACTGTATTTACTTCAGTCCTGACGACATATCAGTCGCCCATTTCCGTTGACAGACTCTTTTTCATTGAAAGACACGACGAATTCAAATGGCACCCAGCAATGCTTCTACCTGGCGCTCAGATGCAGATCAGGCAAGTGATGTCTCCGATCCTCCGCTGCGTTACCATTATCTGATAGCTATGGACCAGCTTTCTTAAAGACCTGGCGACCTTGCGGTCCCCCCAGAGCCCACTCACTTTCATTTCCTACTTGCATTCACAAAATCGTCTGTTGGATTTCATCAATCGTGGCCGCACTATTCCCACTCGGAAAGAATACTCTGACTATCTGTCTTGGGCGGCTCAATATGTACAAGACAGGGGGGTCAAGGTTGCTTTCGGCGAAGAAGTTGTTGCACTTGGTGAAATGGATAGGTTCACTATACAAGTACATTCTCGAGTCCTGTCGACTGGTCAGCATGTCGTGCGTCTAGCAAGTATGGCTGTCCATCCACTTATCAGCCAGCACTTACATTTGACACAGAAAATCTCATCATATCCCCAGGTGGCTCACCCCGTATACCGGGACCACTCGCAACTTCTTGGATTCAAGAGCGCATGATCCACAGCTCGACATATCTGACATCAGTTATTCCTCTGCTGAATTCACTACAATCACGTAATCCAGGCAAACGTCCACTGCGTATCGCAGTCATCGGGTCCGGTCAATCCGCTGCGGAAATTGTGATAGACCTCCACTCACGATTAGCTGCTATACCAGTCACCGGAGAGAAAGTACATACTCTCGACCTCATTATTCGCAAAGGATCCCTGAAACCAAGCGATGACTCACCATTCGTCAATGAAATTTTCAATCCAGAAAGTAAGTGATCAACGCGACGGGATGCTTTCTTTCTGGATGATACCGACGCCGAATTTCTAGCTATTAATGATATTTATCGGCTGTCGTCACATTCTGCCAGACAGAAACTCCGCCTCGAATATGCAAATGCGAATTATGGAGTTATCAATCCTCATACCCTAGAATTGGTCAGAGTATTTGTTTTTCCTGAGACCCAAATGACCTTACTCACGAAACCAGTTATACGAAATCATGTACGACCAGAAGCTTGACGAGGGGATATCCAAGCGCACTAAACGCACCATGCCTTTGACGACACCCAAGTTCACCATTTTGAACCATTCGGAGGTTTTGTCCACGGAAACCTCACGTGGCACTAATACTGGAACATCACGAACTGATTTGGAACCCCTAACCCTTATCTTGCAACAAACCTTGACCCACGATATCTACGAAACTTCGTATGATGCAATATTTTGTGCAACTGGATACGAGAGGCGATCGTGGCTCCGCCTATTGACAAATTCGAGTCTAGGCAAGTACTTTGGGCTCGATGCAAGTGCACAAGACTACGCTCGTCTGGAGGTAGAGGCCAATTTGCAGGAGGATGCGGTCGATGGCGATGTATCTTCGTCTTTCGAAGTTGGTAACTTTAATGACCAAAGAAAGTCTCCCAACGCAGCGATGAGCAGCGGGAGCAATACCCCGACCTCTTCGGATTGGGCATCAGATTGGCCACGTGAAAGAGGAGAGCCGACCAAGAAACTCTGTATATCACGGGGATACCGGCTTCTTCCCACGACAAGTCACGGGCACGAGAAGCTAGAGGCGCGCATCTATGTGCAAGGACTGGCGGAAGAAACACATGGCCTTAGTGACACGCTGCTGAGTGTGGTAGGCATTCGGGCTGGTGAAGTCATGGATGATCTGTGCATGCATTTCGTGTCGAACAACAACAGGGATACACCGAGTGCCCGGATGTGAAGGTAACATTGGAGTGGCTTGAATGCTGGAGGCAGCTTTTGTCCTGTTGGTAGGGACTTGAGAATGTAACCTAGAATGCGAAGAGTGCTGTGTTATGATGTTATATGTGTCCCATTTCGCAGATATTCTGCAACGGTCACGAGCAATTCCCACGGCCACTCTCCTCGACTCATCCGGGCATGCGTATCGAAAAGTGTTATTTCTGCTCGACGAGTGTCTACCCAGGGCACGGTAGGAGAAAAACCAGTCACACCTTAGAAAACGTTACCTGATTTGCGTCAGGAACGGCGTTTGTTCGCAACGATGCCAAAGTCTTTCGTTTTTGCACCTCCAAGTGAGCGTGTCACTCTTCGAGGTCATCATCATGCTCACCTGGCCGTAGATGTCACAAGAACTTCAAGTCAGTCCTCGTCGCACTTTTAGTTTTTCTGTATTAACGGCTGAAGCGGTTAGAATGAAACGCAATCCGCGCAAAGTACGGTGGACGAAAGCATTCCGGAAAGCAGCGGGCAAGGAGATGACCATTGTGAGTATGACCGACATGATTTGTCCCTCTCCCTGTCGTGACAGTATGTTGGACGTTCTCAGGATGCTACAATCGATTTCGAGAAGCGCAGAAATGTCCCGGTCCGTTACGATCGCGAGTTGGTGCAGACTACGATCAAGGCGATGAAACGAATTGGGGAGATCAAGCAACGCAGGGAACATGCATTCTGGAGGCAAAGGTAGATCTTGGCAGTTTGCATACCCACTCAGCCGCTCACGGTCACGGTCCGGCAGAATGGCGGTTGCTCGGGAAAAGCAGCGTGCACACCGGGTCAAAAAGATGGCAACCAAATCAACGTCCGTCAAACTTGTGCAGCCAATGGCGGTGGAGTCTCCATCCACCGAGAAAGAGTTGGAGAAAATCAAAGTACCAAGCAAGAGCCGGAGTGCCCTCATCAAGGGAGATGGCCAATCCATGGGTATGGATGTCGACTAGCATTCACTACTTTGTACATGTATTGTTGTGCTAGTGCCAGTAGGAATGTTCAATCGGAGAGAGGCGGCATGCAAAACAGGGGCTATTATCCAGATTTGTATTTGGCACGAGCACGTCTTCGAACCAACCTCCCCTTCAAGACCCAAGTCCCTGACAGGGCACCCTCCGCAGCGACAGCCCAGTACACACGCTGAGGCTCATCTACCACTACAATTGTATACTCGGGACATGTTCCCCCGCCTCGCCTAAACCCATGTCTTCGTGGTCCTCGTGGTTTTCAGGTCTTCCAACGTTTGATTTCGCAGTCCCGTCCAGTATTCAACGACGTTTCTTTTCCTTTCTCTTGAGGAGAACGCTAGGTCGCTTTCTCAAGCCAGGTCAACTTGATCTCCATCAAATTGACTCTCAACTCGGTTCTGGGACCGTCCAAGTGAAGGACTTGGAACTAGATGGACAGGCAAGTCCGCTGCTCCCGTTGTGGTGATGAGTACCCCTGACAGTGTCTCTTAAGGCGATCAATCAGTTACTCGTAGGACTTCCGGTTTCTCTGTATGACGGTTTCATATCCGGCGTCACCGCTCGTATTCCGTTTCCAAATCCACTCTCTTCCAGTGTCGGTTTTCATGTCCAGTCTCTCAACCTCACGTTTCAAATAACGCCAGAACAACCCATACCACCTTCTTCCTTTCATAACAGCTCTAACCTCGCGGACTCAGTGGTTTCTGTTGCTGAGACTTTCATTCATGACGAGCTTACACCCCGAGTGGAAGCCACTTTACGACAAACTCTCAGGCCCTCCGCTGGCTCGTCACCTCCTGTAGATGAGGGCGGGAACTTACCTGGAGGTTTCAACCCATTCGAGTACAATTTGCAAGCCGAAGAAATGCGCAAAGGGCCCCATGGAGATGACGATCCTGCGGGGGTATCAGTTTTTGCCACTTTCATTGAGCGACTCCTTGCCAAGTTCGAGTTTTCAGCACTGGACACCAAGGTCACCATCGTCTATCCTGGACGGGCCAGCTTTACGCTCTTCGTTTCGGAGATAGCATACCGTACGGATCCGGGTCCCCGCTCGGAAGCAAATACTGGACTTCAGTCAGTATCGGAAGGAAATGACAGTTGTGGGCAAATCCGTACAGTATCGATCTCTGGGTTGAAGGTGACTTCGCGAGATTTACGCGTCGTCGCTTCCTCTCCAACTGTTACAAGCATATTATCCCCAGTTTCTTTTACCTCTTCCCGAGGATCTTCGCCACTACGCTACAATCCATCGCCCCATCAATTATCACGCAACTCGTCATCCTCTTCTTTGGACGAAGATACTCAGCTTATGATGTCACAGTCAATTGCTATGCTTCCTCCTAGCTCCCCGCGTCTGTCGTCCGCTTCGAGCAGCATATATCAGAGCGCCATTTCCGCACCGCATGCACAGCCCCCCAAAGTGGATATTATTTCGGCGTTGCCTTTGAATCCACAGATCATTGATAGCATTGATAGCCTTGGGCGAGCTCGTTCACGCCCTCGGCTGTCGGTGCCGTGTCGGGACCCTGTCGAGGATGTTCTGCTTTCTTTCGGTTCACAGCCCATAATCTTTTCGCTGAAAACCCCTTCTCGACCTGCGCAAGCTTCTGAACAAATCCTACAAGCTGGTGGCAATTGCCTAGCCAACCCAGAAGACTTTGTTGGGGATATGCCTGAGCAAGAGACCCTCCAGTTGTCTGTCAGGGTTGGAGTACTCGCTTGCGCTTTTCGTTCTGGCCATCTACGAGTGTTCCTGGATATCGTGGATGCATGTATAGCTAAACTTCCTACGCCCTCACTTGTTTCACACAAAGAGGTATCGCCGGAATCCCACCGCGCCACACTTTTCTTGGAAGCGAATGTCGTTATTCGCGGAATCGTGATTATTGCACTTCTGGAGCCAGCGACGGGGGAAGCATTTTCTCTCGACACCTTCTATGCACGGCCTCTTGTACCACCAAGACTACCCTGCACCTACCTACGACTGTTCCTCGATGCTCTTTCCATCTCCTTCCGACATTCTACATTCTCGCCCAACCCATCAACGTCTAGTGCACCACGAACTTCATCATCCGTACCGGTGGACTGGCCAACGTCTGCGAAAATGGTCGTTTCGGACGTCTCGTTGTTCGCCTTTCACGCTCTTTCTTCCGTGGGCGATTTACAGGCCGCATCGCCGATACTGATAATCGACCATTACCTGCCCACGTCACATGGTGCTCGTCATTACCGTCCTTCGCTCGCCTCGGAAAGACCGGGAGACATAAAGCTTCCCGAGTTCGAAGTAGTTGACTGGACACAAGCTAAGCTCAAGAGTGGTTCAGCGAAGCTGTCAACATGGCGTTTGAGAAATCGAGCGGTACCTGGAAAGGCAGACAAGTCCCACACTCCATCTCAAAGACCCAGTGATCTCCCCGGTTCTCCGAACCCCTTCATCCCGAGCCCCTTATCTGAGGTGGAAGATAAAATGACAATGCCTCCTGCCATCGAAGCTTCTGGTTGGCTGTCGCAGTCTTTCCTGTCCAAGAAAACACCACGGACTGTGGACGTCAAGATCGCGCCGCCTCACTTGTTCTTCGATCTTGGCATGATTGTTGGGGAGAACTCACTTATACACTTCATTGATGGTGTCGCGTCTTCCGTAATCTTCATGCCAAGGAAGGCAACAGACACAGTGAGGGGTGAAAATGTCCGTCAACAAAGTCTCGGAGAGTTGAGCGAAGATGGGGCGGACGTGGAAATGGAAATGGAAATTCAAATTCAACAAGCATCCGCCCATGCGACAGAGAGAGAAGAAGAGAGAAAACGATTAGAGGCACTCGTTTTAGAAGACCTTAACCTGGGTATGAATTATCAGCGTACAGGGGCCTCAAAGCCGAAATCTTCCAGACAACGGGAAGCTTTACCCAAACGGAGGGTTGGTACATTAGTTTTCCTTTTGCTCTCTTCACTCAAGACATTTTAGAAAACAGTACCAAGTGAACCAAGCCTTAGTCTTCGCCTGACTTGCCCAATGATTCGAGTTGAAGTACGCTCCCCCCCTCCCCCTCCCCATCTATCGCGGTCCGGCTGTATGCTGTTTGATCTCCGAGGCTTGGTAATTTCCAACGACACTCCTTCCACAAAATCCTCTCTCAGGTTTTCAGAGGGGATGAAATCGTCACCGCCGCGCTCGAGTAACGACATTTCGAGTGTAATCCTGAGAGTACGCCTCCAAGAGATACTCGCAGCCTACTCCTCAATCGGCGATAACGTGGCTCACGCCATTTTGACACTCGGTTCGCTACCAAGTGAGGAGGTTGGACCTGACACAAGTGTACTTTTGGCCACAGAAACCGGACAAGATCCACTCCCACTTTCTGTCGTGCTGGGAAGGCCTGACATTGCGAAGGAACCAACAAGTAACCCTTCGGGCAAGTTGTCAATAACTGTTGACGTTCCTTTAGTAAACCTTGTTATGGACAAGGCTATATTCGACGGACTTCAGTATTGGGCAGATGATGTGGCTCAACTGATTGAGAGAGGCTTTGCAGCTCCTGACAGTGCAACGGAAACCCTCCCAAGTCGCAATCCAAGCTTAATCGGGAGCCGGTACTTCACCCGGTCGCGGCGCAGTGGAACTCATAGTACCGATGAGAGCGTTGTGGAAAAATCTAATCATAATAACACTGGTGAAGTCATGGTCAAGGTCAGCGTCACGGAAGGTAAGTCCAGTCTTCACAGGAAGAGAAAAAAAATCACATTATTTTCATCAGGTTTATTCAGGTTTATTGTCCCTCGGAACGGTGAATCTCGTCACGCACGACCGTTCGACATATTTGCTTTAGACGTGAACGCCCTGATCGAGTTGAAACCAGAAGGCAAGGTGTGTAGTATGTCATGGCATTTTGATTGTTCTGACGCTNNNTGGACCAGGAGGAGAGTGTGGTCACTGCTGGGATCATGGATCTTCGCCTCGCGGACACATCTAGTGAAGGAGAATACGTAATTCTAGTCCAGAACCCACCCCGAGGCCTTGTGAGTACTGAGTTTTAGTTTCACACGTTCACTAAAGTGTATGCTACAGTCGTCAGCAACTAGACCCGCGGTGAAATCCAGGATAATATCCTTCATAGTCCCAGAAGCAACCGCCAAAGAATCACGGATCAAGCTTACTCTTTGGGGTTTCATAGTACACCCGCCGCTTGATGGTAGTTTCGGGAACGATCTTGCGGCATTTGCTAAGGCACCACCAGGGGTACGTATTTTAAACTCACCTTTCCGCTTTAATAACCACAGCACCCCAGGTGTTCGAGTCTGTCGTACCATCTGAATGCACTCTTCTCACAGTTGGCGTTATCGATGTGTCGATCCACTTGCGCGCCCCGGAGTATCCTGGAGCCGCTGTGTTGTACCTTGGCGAGGCTGAATTTTCGACAGAATTGGTGGGGAACTCATCCGAATCCGCATTCAAACTGGGCGTTTTGTCAATGCACATACTTTTGTTGGATTCGATCCAGGACGCACTCGGATTGACTGGGACAGTTCAAAGTTCTCTCGGCCATGGTGTTGATTTTTGGAAGGTCAGTTGCAGGCTTTTCGCCGATGGTCCATCCACTAAAATGTAGGCTCAGGATTCTGGTTATGCATTGATTGCGGAGATTTCTCATTCTCAGCTCACCTTTCGAGCAGACAATACACTTCTATCACCAAGCACCAGCGTTCGTAGACATTTCGGACCATGGAAATACGCTTAATCGCATATCCACAGGTTGTCATCGAACGGATCGGCCTCCGAATACGCCTTTGCGCAGACACTATTAGCGCACTCACGGGTTTGATAACCCACATAATGCGTACCCCAAAGGATGACGCAAACGTTCGGTACGTCGTTCCCAAATGGTAAATGGCTTGAAATACAGAACTAAAATCCATCCAAGTATTTCTCACCCAGCTGCAAGAACGCCAAATACTATCGTTGGTGACCGTCAACATGACATGACTGGTATCGCACTTCGTTCAAATTATTACCGTATGGCTAAATTCTAGCGTATAGCTTCCTTGGATGAACATGCCTTCAGGATCGTCCCCGAAGTTGGGAGCACAGCAGACATGATATCTGATGACCTGCCTGTTAATCAGGACTATTTGGACGCGTCTTTTGGAACTGCTGCGGGGCTCCGGGAACTCAGGGATGATGACCTTGAAGATTTTGACGTGGAAGAACAGACGGGCCATAACACCCCTGTAATGGGTCAGCTCGGCATCGTATCGAACGTGGGCGGCGAAACAGTTCGCATCTTGAAACCATTTTCTTTCATTGAACATTATTTCGACACGATTGTCCCTGATACGGCCCGGGACCCAGACAGGTAAGAGATTGATGATGATACGTGTGTTTTAGTTAACTTACATGTAGCCGCAGCGATACTACCCTACGGATACGGATCTATGATTCAGACATAACACTCTTCTTACATGACGGGTTCGATTGGCCTCGCACACGCAAAATCATTGAGAAGGAAGTCAAGGAGATGCGCAAGAAGCTCGCACGTATACGTCAATTAGTTGCTACCGGGCAGACACAGGAGCCTATAGATGAGGCAAGCAGCACGATGCTCTTCAATTCGTTCCATATTGGACTCGAACGAGATTTGGAAAGCATGGATCCCGACACCCTTATTGCCGCAATCGATGACGAACTTGATGACCCTGCTGAAACTGCGACCGAGAGTTCCTGGCAGTCCCTGCATCCCGCTTCCCCGGGTCGGCCGCGAATTGTGTCGACGCGCGTGCATGGAAAGCGCCTTACCCGATCCAAAGGACCTTCGGTTGAGATTCGATTGGAAGGCCTGAACGCAGAGATTGACAATTACCGGCCCGGAGATACTTTAGTATCACGCACGCTGATCTTAGTCAAGGATCTTGAAATTCTTGACCATATCAAGACATCGACATGGAAGAAGTTCCTCACTGACATGCGATCGGATTCGCGAGGGAATGTCAGAGAGACAGAATCTAATATGGCACGAGTGGAGTTGTTGACTGTGCGTCCTTCTCCGTCGCATCCCGCAGAAGAAGCACGACTCCGGGTAAGCTCTGAATTTCATCACGAACTTATTGCTGGAATGGCCGACCTTATCCCTAGGCAAAAATCTTGCCTTTACGATTGTATGTTGATCAGGATGCCCTTGACTTCCTCAAGAAATTCTTCGCTTTTCAAGATACAGATAACCCTTCAGCGCCAGAGGACGGGGAAAAGAAGGAGATCTACTTCCGTAAGCTGTTTCCCTACATCTGTATCATAGCCCAGTCACGCGATTTGGATGCAGAACACGCCGAAGTTTTCCCCGTGGACATCAAGCTAGACTACAAACCTCGACGCGTTGACTACAGAGCATTGCGAGACGGCAGAACGATAGAGCTGATGAACTTTTTCCATTTCGATGGAGCGGAAATGACACTACGACATCTGACTCTGCACGGTGTGCGTTCGCTCTGAAAAGGGATGATAACCAGCTAACGTGCCTCTAGATCACTGGATGGCCACGTTTCTTCGACACCTTAAATGACCTCTGGACCCCAGATGTAAAGGCTACTCAACTCGTTGACGTCATCTCCGGTGTAGCTCCGATTCGGTCTGTAGTCAATGTCGGTTCGGGGGTTGCAGACCTCGTCCTACTCCCCATTGCACAATACAAGAAGGATGGACGCATAGTCCGCGGGGTACAGAAAGGTACCAAGGCATTCGTCCAGTCCACCGCCATGGAGGCTATCAAACTTGGTGCTCGCCTGGCCACTGGTACGCAGGTAATCCTGGAGCAAGCCGAGAACGTATTGGGCGGTCATTTCAAAGACCCCATCACCGCTGAGGCCCTTCAGATACCATACGAAGACGAGTGTGTAGAAGGCTCAGATGAAGACGTAATTAGTCGCTACGCCGCTCAACCCGCTGGTCTCAAAGAAGGAGTACAGTCGGCTTACCGCAGTTTGCAGAGGAATTTGCACTCTGCTGCTCAGACTATACTTGCGGTACCTATGGAAGTATACGAGAGATCTGGAAACGAGGTGAGTCAAAGAAAGCGGGTTAAAGACCCAGACTGACGTCAATCCAATCATCTTCACGTGCAGGGAGCGGTCAAAGCTGTTGTACGCGCAGTTCCGATCGCCGTCTTGAAACCCATGATTGGTGCTTCTGAAGCAGTCAGTAAGACTCTTATGGGACTCCATAATACCCTAGACCCCAACATCCGGCTCGAGAATGAAGCCAAGTACAAACACCGTTAATTTGCGTCAATTTACAATTTTGTACCATCTAGCATCAATTCATCATGTGCATTAGCCAGCATCACTCTATGTCGACAACTGTTTTTGCTAAAGAGAATAGACTTAGCATTTCTTCATCATCACCGCAGTAAGATTAAAATAAGTCTGATGACATATCCGATATCAAGATCATGGAGGCAGATACACGAGCATCCCTCAGTGTCTCGGTGTAATGACCACATACCCATCATCAAGGGGGCTGGTAATGTAAGCCTCTGACAATAGTGCCTGGATAGCTACACTGAAGATGATACGTGGCTTTAGTATCTTTAATGATATATACTTGAAGGCTCACTCGAATTGAAGTCTTGTGCATCCACATGATGCTTGGATTGTTTGCGCCAAGTCTGCGATCGAAACAGAATGATTTCTGTGATGGCACATATACTTCATGATAGCCCTTTCGAGTGGTTCGAGGGCAGCATATGGTCGATGTTTCTGTGGTGAAAATGTATTGGGGAGAACTGCATGAGAAGCTGGAATGGCATAGGTGATGTGCTCAGGTTGAATACTGATATCATCTTGATGATAGGCTTGGCCATCCGAGTCATCCATGGGAACATGTACCCTGGTGTTCTCATTGGACCCGAAGTCCGTATCAGAGTCATATGGCTGATCCGAGTACATGCATAAGAAACCATTTTCCACTAAAACCTGACTAGCCCACCTGAATATGTTGCTCGGTGAGCACGTTACTGCGAATCACATTCAGAATGTGATACATGACTTGATGATACCCATGGACTGGTCGGATATAGTTGATTGAAAGTCTAGTCCGATTCGTGTTATCCTTTCTCGGAACACCCAAGACCTCAACATAGGTATGTTCCCTTCAGAAATAGTTGTTGGCGTGTGAGAAAGGCATTACGAAGGACTTACAGAGCCCGATATCGAGCCGTTTCCTCCTCTTCCTCTGCCTCTACAGACAGTCCACGTCCGTGAGTCAGACTGTTGAAGTCTTTATCAGCATATATCCTCCCTGTTCCATCTTCAAGAAGACAGGATGCTTTTGCTGCCATTATATTCACACTTATCACGTGGGCAACAAGTGTAACCTGCACGATACAATTCAAAAGTTAGTTCTCCATCCTCAGTGACCTGTGCACCCACAGCAGCAAAACCTCTCCCTTCTATTACCAGAGACTTATCTTCAAAGAAAGGAGAGGACTCTGCTTGAAGTAGTTGGAAAATTGTGACAGTGCGAAGAATATATTTCCAGGTAACATTCTTGGGTGGAACCCAAGGAACCATGACAATGGGCTCGTCATCGAGTTGCTGATCAGACATCATCAGTAGAATGTAGCTACAGTGAGATGAGGACAGATGCGAAAACGGTAGTTCTTGACCAATGGCTTCTACTGATGTTATGTAATTATGGTCCTGATGCATCGAGCCTGGACCAGTTTTCATCACATTCTTTTGATCGACGCACTCAAGGATGCGCTCAGTCAAATTATAGACCATCCTGCAAATAACGATAGTTACAACAAAATACTATACAGCATCAACGGTCCCAGCATGTATGTCTCACTTAGCAAAGTAGGAAGTGAGATTCATCAGCAGCAGAATACACGATTCCGTCATCCGTCAATTTGTCAAGAGCATCACTAAATGACTGGATTAAGCATGGGTGATAATGCAACATCATTACATACCTTATTGTCATAGCATTTCCTCCCACCGCGCGGGCGATAGCACTGACATGAATCCCTTCTGCACTACTCGGCTGAGCTTGAATGAAGGTAATTATAGAGCGATGCAATTTTGGCAAGTGTGAAAACTGGTCACTTGAGGGGACTGTCGGTTGAGCTGAATATGCAGTACTTGGACCAACCCCGCTCTGCCGTGGTGTTACTTCTTGAAGATTTTGACCAGGCCTTGGCGGCTATGGCAAGTTAAGGCTGAGCTGATGTGACAAGTATCGGACTCACTGGACCACGCTCCCATATCATAGTGACAGTCATAGCTTCTAGAAGGTGAAAGTAAATCTCGGCGGGTGACTCAATCGGCCGTATAAGATTGGTGTTGATGTATTTTTTGTTTCCGAACGTCTTCAGACTTCCCAGGACCCGTACATATGCCCCCTCGCTACAAGAGATTACAATTATTCATAGAGGGAATAGCAGAGAGCCAACTCACACAATGCCATTCTTCTCTGACTCGTCCTCCATAGATGAGTCAGTCCAATGACGAGCTTCGATTCGACCTGAACCATCATCGAGCAGATATTGACTATTCGTTGCCTGTGCTTGCACTGAAGCAATATACGCGACAACGGTGACCTGAATAGTATAATTAATAAGTTACACATCCAATCATGATGACTTTTTACTTGTCCAATCTCTTGGTCGTCGAGGACCCAGTCTGCATCCGTGTGTGCTTGACTAGCTTGAATGAGCTGATAAATCGTCAAAGGGCGTAGCGAATGCGCAGTTTCACTTTTCTGAATGTCGAGGGGATATAAATAAGCCACAAGGGCGAGAAAGACCAACATACGCGGGCGAAACCTCCAGGGCTGCCAGCTGCGCTGCCGTACGGTGAACCTGTTGTCATGTAGCCACCGCCTCCTGTTCCACCATAGTAGCTAGTATCGTTGACTGTGTTGTTTGGATGAGTACAAAATCGAATCTTGGGTTCTGCGCTGACCCACATTGACTCATTGCGGTGTACGGTGGTGGAAGAAATGCTACACACCTCAGCAAAGCGCGACGCGTTATGACGCGAGACGTTACAGCGTCACGTCACGCCACGCAAGTGCTTCCTTGTGCCACTGCTGCCAGGCTGGTGAAAAGTACTGTTGAATTAGGTATGTGTTGCGTCTACAGGAATGAGGGGGGCTATCGATGATATATGCAGTGATGTAGTAATGGGCTTTATGACTGCCCATGCGTAGTGTTAAGCTTCGCCATTCCCTTCCCAACCCCTTCAAGCACCTTCTTCCGTGAGTCAGTCACGCTCTTGGCAACATTCAAGACAAAGTCATGGGTGATCTGGAATCCCGTAGTGATCATTGTTAAAATCCAAGATAAACCTCGAAGAAAGGATAGACGAACCTGTTCGATGGTCACAGCCGTGCAGGCTTGCACAAATGCTCGGCGGCGCTCTGAGGAACCCTCGACTTCTCCAATTTTGATCAATACTGTTGATATTTCCTTCAACACGCAGCTAGCTTTCGACCGAACATCCTTGAACTGTGAGACGAGCTGCCATGCATTCGTCCATTAGCAGGCACAACCAACGGTTGTATTGTGTTACAACTGACGTTACCAAGCTTGTGAATTTTTACCACTGCAGGAGATTTGAAGCGCATCGTCTCGACTGTGAAAAGAATAAACGCCTGGAGGAAATACGTTAGTCGGAGATGTAAGGATGGCAGCTAAGCAGTTAATTACCTCCTGCGTGATTGTGGCAACGTGCAACAACTCCGAGAATGAGCATTTCGACTCTAGCAAATGCCTGAAACGAGAGAGCATGGTATCGAAAAACGCAGTGAGCAAGCCAGGCGCTTCCTTGATAGGAGGTGCTTCCTCATCCTTCTTGGGGTGACCATTCGCATCACCATTATGAGCTTGGAGGTCAACCCCACGCAATGGGAACCCGGTCTTCAGTTCCGTTTGTCTGGAGGCCTCGGCTAATACTACCGCCGGTGGGGGACGGACATGGTTGTGATGTGGTTCAAGCCAATCACCAAGTGCAGTGGCCCAGTCGAGCAGTTGGGTCTCGTCGGAGGTCAACTGAAGACAACATCAACTATGCACGGAGACATGAGCTAAGGCACAATCACCTCTGCAGTTTCTTCTGCTCTTCTCAAAGCGAGCCGCTCCGGCAGGGGCAACTGTACCTCGGGATCTGAGCTCTTCTTCGGCCGATCACCTACGAGCAATTTCTCTTCAACGATATCATCCAAGTCACTAGCGTGCTGGAATGCTCGGATGTAGATCTTCAAAAAACACCACAACCACCCTCGCTAAAAACAGTACATGGGTGTTTATGCACTATACAAGCAATGTAATGCTCACACCAGTTGATGTCCCAAACAACAAAGTTTGGTCGTTAAAAGTTGGTTTACAATGAGGTTGATAGTTGGGAATGATGATGAAATCGCGATTGTCGTGGTGAGCTAGGTTTTCAGTTTTGTTAGAAGTAGTCGTGAACAAATCCAGGGAACGCACCGCGATCGAACATGAATTTGAGCTCAATGAGTTCCATGTCTATGATATCCGTGTTTAATGGTTCGTGGGTGAGACGCATGCGGACGTGTTCCAATTTAACGACGTCCCTCTGGAGGGAGTTCTCCAATCTGTCCTCGAAATCGATGAAATCCGGTATTTGAGTGTACTTCTCCGCAGTGAACGAACGAATAATGAAGTCCGAGGTCTACACTGGCTCAGGAAAGGAGGACCCAAGCGTGACGAAGGGACGAACCTCTTGAGAGCTTGCCAGGTATATCTGACTAGACTCTAAGCATTCCGAAGGGTATGTTAGGTCCCCGGTGGCAGCAAGCGAAAACGTCAAAGCGCGAGTAAGAATAAGATGGGACAAAGTGTCATTCTGAACTTGCTTGACATTCATCTGGCGGTAATGCTCCAGGGCAAGTGATGATGCACCTTATGTAAAGGGTTAGTAGCCTGATGATCACAAACCCAACCTACGCACCCAAAATTCGATATATCCGAACAAGCATTATGCGCATCTGGAATGACATACGACTCTTAGTCAATCCGTATTCCAAGACCGTGGCTGCCTCGTAGAGAGCCTCTTCCGAACGATTGAGTGCCCAGACCATCACAAAAGTATTCGCAGCAAGAAGAACCAGGTCGTCAGCAGGCTGTAGCTCGGTAATTGGGAGGTCTCTGCCAAGTGCGAGGCCTTCCAGGTATTCTTTGAGGTACTTCAACCCACGAGCAATCTCACACTCAGCTGTGATTTCCGAATCCAGGAGCATGTAGCGCTCGAGCTTCCGCACGTTAATCAGTCGTTGAAGGTCATCCACGGACGCCTGAGTTGGGATTGCGAATTGAAAAAAGAACTCATCACCGTGTAGTTGTAGATGGTGCTTACGAAGGATGGTTGATGGTGTGCGAGGAATGCTTTCCACCGGTCAAGCAACGTAGTCTCCAAATCAAGAAAGCTGATCAAGTCCTCGAAGCAGCATGCTTTGTCACCAAACTCAGTGAGGTAATTCTCCATCAAGCCGATAACCACACTGTCATCTGGGTCTAATTTTCAGTGTCTGCAAGGTCAGCAAAGTCGTCGACAGTAGAAAACTGACCGGACAAGCCGAATTTATAGGCGCGATATTCTAATTCAAGCAGAGCTAGAGGAGCAGCCCGGTTCTTTGTACCATCTTTCTCCGCAACCTCTGCAAGGAATGCGCGAGCCTTGGAAACATTTTCCAGACATTGATTTTTGCTCTCTTCTGTGACTTCCCCTTCTTGGTGGGACGACACTGGAGCGAAAGTCGAGTTGAGAACGGACAAAAATTCTAGCCAGTTACGATCTCTAAATAAATGATCAGCGTTGAAGTACCAAACAAAACAGCACAAGCATCGAGTTGGACGGACCCATTCAAGATTTTTTGTTGTGCGCACTCTCCTTCTTCCCTGAAAAGACCTCTACCTCGCCAGATCTCCCGACGTGTTTGATCGCACGCGAGACTAGTTGAGCAGATCGTTTTCCCAATATCGCTTTCTAGTAGTGTGTTCGCTTCGTCGTACAGCTCCAACTCCTTCAGAATGTTGATGTGCATGTGAAAACGATCTGCAGTTAGGTAGGATGGGGACGGTGATGAGGTAACCAGCCTGTGAGCAAGCTTATAGAGCAGCGTCTTCATGCTTGGGGCCGTTGTCGAATCACTGGCCTGGGGGTGGACGATGTGAGCTTGTGACTGGCTGTGTGGGCGAGACGGACCTGAAGGATCGCTCCCATCACGCTCCAATACAAGTACCGGTCCTCTTGGAATTGTTTGTGCATTCTTGTAGAAACCTATGATGGCGCACACCACAGATGTCAGGCCAATATGGACAAGCCTCGAGAGATATACCTGTTGTGCAGACTTCCAATTCGCGGTGCGCACGTGTGCAAAGAATGTTTGAGCGCCGTACTCTTCGTTCAGAGGTTGTTGCTTGTAGGCTTCCTCAAACATGTTAACCATGTCGGTGACTAAAAACAGTGATGTAGGTCCCTGAAACCGACAGGGGGTCGAAGACGTACTCCTCCCGAGACCCTTGAGGACGTGCATCATGGCAGAAATGGTCGCATCGTCCAAGTGTTTGACAGCGAGTACCTCATCGCACAATGCGAGAGATTCTTCTACTTTTTGGGAACGCACGAGTGCAAGGGCCTTGAGGGACTATTTATTAAGGCACGTAAGCTGAAAGCTGTCACGATGAGGCGTCAAAACATGCCTTGACTAGTAGGTTGCTGTGATACTTCTTGAGCAGCTTGTTGCAAGAAACGATCGCCGATTTGTTCGAGCCGGTGTCGAGAGCCTCTGTGGTCGAGGTGATTGGCTAGTTAGCATTGTAGTTTACCAAAGGTCGAGCTTGGGACGAACCATAGATGGGACGAATTTGGCGTTCGAGGGTCACTGCGGTAGACATTTCCGTGTCGAAGGCAAGTCGGGCTGAAACGTTGTTTGAACCTGAAGGAAGGGCAGAGAGATGGAGTTGTAACACCTGCGGGACCGGGGGGAACACGAATTTTTAAGAACCAAGTCCTCCACTAACCGACGTTCCGTTATACGGAATTTTTCGGCGGTGATTGACGGACATATCTTTCTGGACTGCACCATCGAGTAATAACACACACACTCATTGACACGCTGCGGCAACTCGCAAGACACGAAATGTCGCATCAGGTGTTACTTTCGCGGTTGGCCATCCTATCCATACGAATCTTGTTTCAACTCACTCACGCCCTGATAGTGGAATAGACCCTCTGCTGGGTGTGTTCACGGGGTGCTTCGCTTACTACCTCTACGAGACAAATCCTCGCACTGTGCTGCCTCCCGATCAACGACTGGGTGCTCTTCTCCAGTGGAAGTGGGCCAAGCAGCAACGAGAAAGAGCAGGTGAAAAATCACCGCAGAGAGAAGCGAAAGGACACTCCGAGACGATTGGATCTCATGGAGCAGAGAGGACGAGGTAATGGCGTAGCGAAAAATAAAACATGGCCATAGCTGTCAAGGTACCTATGCCTAATCGAGACAGGCGAGATGTTGGTCCGTGCGCGGACGAGAGGGATATATAAACCGATGGGAGACGAGAGAACACCTCATACTTACCTTGATGGCGTGCGCTCCTTCACGGAACAGGGTGTGCGGGCCGTGGGGACCTTCCATAGCACGGCGACCCTGTCCACACAGAGGGTAACCGCGGCTTGTATGGGCTTCGGCTCATGCACTGTCTCAATATTTCCCTGTCCTGCCACGGCCACTCTGGCTGGGCAGGCTGTCTTTTTTTGTTCTCACATCGTGCTAACCCTAACCCTATGTACCAGTACCCTCGATATGTCTAACATCTGTAACCTTGTTGATAATTTACATCAGCATCGTCTGCAGAGCTTCCATCACCGCACGAAAGGTTCCCTGTTCTACCTCGCCGAGTTCCCCTTCTTCTGCATGCTTCTTTGATTTATGGAGTGCAATTCCTACAACAACACTGCGAGGTTCACCTCCAGTTGCTAGCCAGACTAGAGTTGCAATCTGTGCTGCATAGAGCGAGTAGAGTGTTTGCACATGTGCTGATGGTGCACTCCCAAAGATTGGTGTGAGTTGTATGGCTGCAGGGGGGGAGGGGAGAGATCCTCGCAGATCGGAAACATTGAATGAAGTATAGGCATGCAGGTCCGTCGTCGATGGAATGGAAGCTTGGATCTTTACGCAAGTTAGCAATCGGACCCTCGAGAGGGAAGGGACGAGTGCACCAAATTGCCCACTTTGCCCATTTGGGTGACGAGCACGAGGATCCGATCAGCAAACGGCTGAACGACAAGTTCTGTACGCAGATCATGTACAAGTACAGATGTCTGGAGAAACCTGGACATGGCGTCGGTAGTGGCATGAAACTCGCTGGACGACCAGATGCCACCATGGCGCCTTGATCACGTGCTCCCATCATTGTCCTCGACGCACGCGCTCGAGAGCCAAGCTTTGATGTGACGAAGATGTCGACTCTGGAAGCGAAGAGTTCTCCTACCAAAGGAAAGACCAATAGCAATGGAAGATGGCGAGCAAATTGGTGGGACTTGCATCCTCTCGTAGAGGACATTCGCAGGTACGTCCATCTTTTCGCGGGCATGTATAACTACAACCCTGACCCATCGCAGACCCGTTGCTTGGTCCAGCTCATCCACACTGTTCACCCCGCACCCTACACAGCCCATCATCATCGCTCGTCTCTTCCCATCTTCAAAGCAATTCTTGGTGGTATCCCCAGATCCAATTCTCCGCTCCCCTGCTTCCTATGGACCACCGACTGTCATCAGTGTATCCCCGAATGACCACTGGTTGTTCGCATTCTTCCCTAGCCACGAAGGTGACGGTATCGCTTGCCTCTGGAACCGTGGGTCTTGTGTAGATGCTTGGATAGTCAGGGAGTGCTGGCCATTCAGCCGCGGTGCTGGCGTCATAACATGTGCCTGGGCGGGCACTGAACGCGAGGTGCGTCGTCTCGTCGAGCCCAGACAAGCGCTTCTATTCATCTGGAATAGTGGTTAACCTCTGCAGATGGTTCATCGTTTCGTCTTCCATCTTGGGGTCCACTTACACCAGTGTCGAATCCAACTTTCTTCCTTGTGACGCAGGCTCACCAGCTTCATGTTTGCTACCTCCGTACCTATGTCCCGTCTCTCAAAATATTGCTCTGCTCCTTAACTCAGCCTCATCTTACTGCCGAGAATCAGTCACCTGGTTCGATGCCTGACGCCCCGGCTGGTCCTAAGACCTCGAGATTGTGCATCTACGCTGCTATTGGATTTATTTACGGGGGTACAAGTTCTCTTCCCTTTTTCTTCTTTGATACCGTCTCACCTTAGTGTTGCATTAGAGTCCTCTATTCTGGTCGCTATGAGGTCTAGGAGGTATCCCACCTCTGACAGCTTGAAACCGGCCGCTTATAACGATCTCGACCTCGGTATTTCATTAGATACCCCACAATCGCAGGATCCATATTCGGAGGAACAAGTTCCATCATTAGAATGGGGCGCATTAGCGGAAGAACAGACGATTGAGCTGTGTGAAGTTAAGCTCCGTTTCGATGGAATGTATATGAGTATGGTCTCGATTACTCTTGCTTGCGAACCACTCAAGCGTGGATTTCGGAATATTAGCTCTGATCAGTCAACCACTTCCACCTCTTCATCAACCCTTTCCTCACATGAGCGGCCTCACGTTCGTGTGCTCTCCGCCTCCGAGGCCCGATCCTTCGGCTTCACCGAGAACTTCACCTAAGAGACCAATACGTCCGGCGGAGACCCTATCAGGATTCCTAGTAGCATCTTTCTTGGACTTCGAAGAATGTAGGGCTACCCATTTCCATGCGCACTTGGTCCGCTAACGTGAAGTGTGAACCTGCTTTCTGCTACGTAGACAGCACAATTCCCAAATCAGCTATCATAGCGTACATTCTCGCGCGCGCGCCGCCTTCGGCCATACCAATCAAGATAGCTTGGGTAGTATCCTTCATAGTATCTTCTGGCTGAACACTAAAACACTTGACCAGACTACTCACCAGGTCGGAGAGCGCTCATTTTCCTCGCGTGTTTTGGCACTCTCGTGTCCGGCATGGGTTTCCACTGACTCTCGGAAGAGAGGTCTGATAGCCTTGTTGGCGGATGCAGGTGGCCCCTTGTCCCGACGGAGCCAGAAAGTGGGGGAAGTGGCGGTGGGTAATATTGTTGTTCTGCGACTGTGCGTTGCGGTGATGTATAAATATTGAATCACTGATGTATTGGAATCGTTTTTGCAGACCTGACCTTGCTGATGACCCTGAATGGGAACAGTCACCGATCATGGCACCAATTGGTAGGGCGGGTATGGATTGTAAGTTCATACATGCCAGCAAGTACTCTACACGTTTATATTCGTATATTCCAGGGCCGGTGAATATGGTAGCGTCAAGAAATCATGTGCTTTTATGCGCGGTGGCTTTGTGTAGAACATCGATCTATACTCTACCCAAGCAACTCACAAAAATATCAATATCAGGGGGTACATGCATTCCACCTTTTCACAATGTTCTCAACCTCACGGCTCTTAGATTCTCCTCCGAGGAACATCTCACCTCTTTCTGTGGCACTTGTTACTTCTCTCCAATCGCGCAGATCGATAGCGGACATTGCTCATCTCCTTGCTGCACCCGCGGTGCTATTGGATACCGTTGTAGATACCGTGAAGGGGACGTGGTTGGCGTTTGAGGTAAATGTACGTGCTGGGGTATTTGGCGCGTTTAGTGTTGCAGACATCCTAGGAGCGACTGTCGAGCTTTATAGGTCAGCTGATCCCCGATTCTCCCTGACCATTTGTCACGCCACTTCTCAGAACGAGAGCGCGACTTCTCGCCGATGACAACGAGAAAGATTTATTGTCGTTGCTTTGGAGGAACGCCCACGACATGTGTTCTGTAACAGCTTGCGTTGCTGCATTTGAAGACTGTAAGGAGCCTGAGGGATACGACCTGGGTAGAATGCTATTTTCCTTGTGATAGAAACAATTCCACTGACCCTTTCTATCCAGAGGCTATCTGGCAACTCGTTAGTCTGTCAGGGTGGGCAGTCAACTTTCTGGAGAAGCTCATGAAGGAATGCCTCTCTACTGCCGATTTAACCGACCTAGCTCCAGACGCGAGCGAGTTTCAACCAAAGCTCGAGCCTGTTGATGACACAGACGTCTTCGCCCTGGATGGTATGTTCCTCTGCATGCTGCACTCGTGACGGAGGGGCTTACCCACTCCAGAAAGCAAGCGGGCACCTCTCTCTTCCCCTTTTGATTCACCTATTTTGCTCCACCTCACTCATCCACTTATCCTAACAAATCTAATTTCTGTGATAATGCATGTGAATCGGTTCTACCATTCACTTAGTGCACTCACACCCAAAGGAGAAAACTCCCAGATTGCGCGGGATATCCTTATGGATGCTATCGGTTACTCTGGGCTCGATCTCAGGGGAATAGAGGAGATATTGAAAAGCACGATGCCCAACGTGAGAAGTGTTCCTGGTGAGTTGATATGTCCTGTCTAATCATCACAAGGTACAATTGTCAAGTGAACAATTACCCACGCTAATTCCGTCATACTTCCCCCAATTTTTGCAACAGGGGATGAAGCGAGGTCGTCGCTATCGAAATGTCACCCGGTCCCTGCTCAATACCCGATTTTACGAAAAGTGGTACACACACTGTCTACGTCTACAGCGATCGACAAACCGCGTTTATTTATCAAGGCTGCAGACCTCGTTGATGGATTCGCAAGTTTGTCAACTTCTGAACAGTCTGACAAACCACAGGACAGAGACGTAGTTACAAAGGGCGTTTTGATACGGCGCAACTCCGGCTTGCTATGCCTCCGTTGCGGATATAGGTCAGAGATAGGCGGGGAGGTTAGTGTTGCGGGACATGTTTCGTTGAGGTGGAGGACTTGGGAGAAAATGTGGGCGACTCGCTGTATTTGTGGGGGAACGTGGATCAGTGGAAACCTTTGAGACATTTACTGTCACGATCCACAGTACTGCATGTACTTCAAATTGCTCATCTGCAAACCCTAGCCGGGCAAAAAAAAAACAATTCAAGTTGAAGTGCATGTCGCTGTCGTGCTGGCATCGCTCTTCTCAAGTCCAATTATCCATGAGAAGGCCCTTTTACCTCACAAGAAAGCGGGGCCCTTGTACATGCACAACACGCACAACCCTCGGCCGCCGCTTCACTCATTTTCACATTTTCCAAACCTGGCCTAAGTTCTAATATGCGTAACAAACGTTCCACCCGAACACGTAATCTAGAGGTTGTAGACAAACCATGCACTGCGGTCCCCCAGGCCCGCAGGTTCTTTGTCATTCGCCATTTTCAGTCTCTTCTCAGCCTTCAGACGGTTTTCGCGGGAAAGGTACGCCAAGTTGGCTGCTGAGAAGACCACCATGCCGATGAACATGATAATAAATGTGATCGTTGCCTTTGTGTAGTTCGGAGCCGGAGATAAGGAGCCAAGGAGCCAAGTGGCAAGAATACCACCCGCATTGGTCATGATGAAAGCAATCGCGACAGACGTCGCACGCCTGACGTGCGGTGCGCTGTTGTTGGCCATCCACGTCGTCAGTGCAGGCGCAGTGCAGTAAGCCCCTGTGATCGAGAAGAAAAGGGACCCATAGCGAACATGTGACGAGTTACTTGCTGTGAGTGTGTCAGGAACATGATCTTGCTAGTCGGCGAAGGCGTACCGTAAAACATGGAAAACCCCACAACCCCCAGGATAGAAAAGAATATGGCTGTCCACCCACGGCAGTGGTAACGGTCTGACACAAAGGCAGAGATCATCGAGCCTGATTGCAGTGAGAAGTGAGTGACCCAGATATGATCGCCCTGAATTACGCACAGACAAAAGCGGTAGCGAACGGAGGAACGCTCATCAGCTGAGCTCGGTTGCCCGCATAACCCAGACCAGCCACGATCGTCGGTTCGAAGCTATTTGTCCAAAATTAGTGTAAATGAAGAAAGTCAGGCGTATTGATGAAC
>QFEL01001388.1:0-13382 GCA_003316195.1 Neoboletus brunneissimus | reverse complement strand
TCACGAGGACCTTGTTGGCAGCAGAAAGAGCAGTCAAGAGATTTTGCGTCGCCAATCTCCTTGATGCAAGTAAACGTTGCTAGCACATCAAGACTTGGCTCATGGTTGGACCAGCGTCATATGCCCTTCACGACGTAGGATTTGGGTTAACCGTTTGCGTCCCCCTTTCTGATGCAGATTTTGATCGACTTTCTCTGCGGAAGACTCGCATTAGATTATTATTGTTATTCTTTGTCTCTGCTGGCTCACTCATGGACTGTTTGGAGTTATCGAGGATCACAATGTCGTTCCTCTCTAGGATCTCTCAGGGTATACTGCATCTTTACAGCACGTTTATCTTGTTCATTTATATTATTTTGGAACATATATATTAGTGTAGCCCTCGTACTTCAAAAAGAATCATGTCTAGGTATTGTTAAATAGGACTGTTGCAAGCTTGCGCACAATACATACCACTAATTGTTCAATGACTGTGGTGTAGCTACTTGGGCCACGGACTGATATACGTCAGTCCTTTCGCCAATTTCGCATATCAGTAGGTACTAATAATATGGCGAAAGGCCGGCTGGCGTACAATTTAATTACCCTCCCCTAGCCTCCATCATGAGTTCCGACTCGATCGTCGTTCGAGTCCACCCCGATACACCCTCTGCCGCCTTCAGATTTCTATCTCGCCCAACATCACGCACGTCAGAATCGCAAGTCGCAGAGTCCGCTCTACTTCGTTCCATCAGAAGCGCTCTGAGGGGTTCCACGTCCGATTCAATCAACGCCGTCTATGCCCCACTGTATGACGACGGGTGTGACTCGTGGGCGGAACAAGAGCTGGCATGGAACGACCACTGTGTGGTTCTCAGTCATGGGGGTGTTATCCAAAGGAAATGGGACTTCTCCGACGAAGATCAGACTATACGATGCGCGTGCATAGGGAGGTTCGCCTACAGTACTAATACCACAGGTCCTGTGCACGGCAGCGCGCATTACACCTCCAAGGCAGGCGAACAGCGGGCAGACCCGTCGACTGAATCCGTGTTCGGTCCTTTCAAAACCGTCCAGGAGGAGCGGCAGAAGAACAAACACGTCCAAGAAGAAGTCTCAGCGGTATTCGTATTCCTGCGCAGCATTGGCAAGGTCTACCTGATCAATGGAACCGACTACACGTTTTCCCTACCCTTTCTCGTTCGCAAAGCATGGCCCCTCCATCCCCATGGTGTTATGATACAACGTCTCCTCGATCCTCTGGAGATTGACGATTCTCGTGCTACTGGTGACGCACCACTTCCTACCACATTCACCATCACAAATCCTTTCTCAGAGCCCGCTGCTGTCGGCATAACTGCTGGTATAGTAGGTGGTTTTCCCGGTCGTCCCGCTTGCCTTTCCGACGACGAAGAAAACCACTCTCGGCCTCTCGCTGTTATCCCTGCTGTCGAAGAGGTTGTCTGGGTATCTCGGAAACCATTTGCAATTGATGACATTCTCATAACGTTCAACTCTGAACAACAAGAGCTATCCATCTGGCGTTACGTGTATCAACCTGGTCGCCGCACCTCACTGTCTCGCTTTGACCTCAGTTTCAATCTGGATCGTATGGCTCTCGGAAGTGACGGGGAGGCAGAGGCGCTCGCTACTTCCGCGGAACATGGCAGGGTGAAAGCCACTTTTTGGGCGCAGAGGTTGATAGCCCACCCGTATCCCGGCATGCCGTAAGTTTTGTGTACACCCGGGTGATTCGCTGAGGATATCAACTTGTTTGTTAGGCAGGGATCTCCATCTCGAATTTCTGCGGCTCTCTTTGACCAACGCTTTGATGGTGTTCGCGATCATACATTGTTGGCGATCTGCATGCCCGGTATTCCGACTACAGTCTTCTTACTCACTGTACAGGAGACGAACAAAACTGTGGCTTGCAACTACTTGGCAACCATCGACGCTGTAGCCGTGGTCCCCGTTGGTGCCACTCGCAAAGAAATATGGGATTTATTAGCCGTCAAATCAGACGGGTCGTTGACCATTTTCACTCACGGACTGCAAGAACTGCCTATCGTATTGGCGATCGCCCAGGCCGGGGATGCCGATAGTGCAAAGAAGAACGCACTTGTTCCGATAACGGGTATAACATCAATAAAGTCAGCATGCGTATCATCTGTTACGTTGCTCTGTTCCGGGGGGCAAGCGTATCGCGGCAAATTCGACATGCTCCCTCGCGATCGTCTCGTCAACCAAGCGCTGCAAGTTCTATCCCTTATCATTCCTACGAAAGAAGCATTTAATATGCACCTCGAGTTTCTCCGAGCATGGTCTCTCCGGAATTTTGGCACCTCCTCAAATTTGGAAACCCACGCCTTGACTTGTGCGCTTACGAAGATTCTGGATCTCGAGATATCTTATCCGGCCAGCCCTCACGCGTCGCGTTCGACAGATTGGGAACAGTTCTTTGCTCTAAGTACCAGAGTCCGGAATTTTCAGGATGATCCCGCATTACAGTGCCTATCTCTTCCCCCTCATCTGAGATGTCAAGAATTCACTCTGGTAGCGGTCAAACCCAACCCCTTACTAGCACCCGTGCTATACGCACTACATATGCTTGCGGAGGATCTCCGACTTGTAGTTCATCGACATGATTCTCTCATGTTACTCGTGCCTTTGGTTTGCCAAATCGCCCACGTAATAAGGCCAGAATGGGCGGATTACTGGAAGCGCCTTTGTCCCAACACTATGCCTGCCTGGCCTTCACCTTCTACCACACGTATGTAGCACGTCTGTCCGTAGACAGACACGACTAACCTTGTCCCAGGAGTTGAGATGCATGACGATCGAATACCGGTTTGGCCTCCAGATATGGCCGCAATATTGTATGGCAGAATTAGCAATCCTGATTGGAGATTTCCGGTATACGAGACCCCACGCCTAGCTGCCATGTTCGATATCCAACCTTCATTCGCTTTCGGCAAAGTCGAACCATTAAGTTCTCTCCAATGTCTCACTACTGCATACCTCTGTCTTTCCGACGGCTCAATTTCATCTGCGCAGAAACGAGCTGAGATGACAGTTGAGACTCTTGTGCGTATGTGGGGGACAGCGAAGAAGGGGCACTTGTTCTTGGACAGCTTGCCTCTGGGCATTGCTGCGCCTCTGCGTGAAGCCATCCGAACCTGCCAACTTTCACCTCCTTCGCACTGGCAGCCGGAGCATTACGAGCTTGTAGGTCGGCGTGACCTAGCTTTCAGTGTCGCAATGGTTCAACCGGTAATTTCGCAACAAGGAACTTATCAGTCTGCTGAGACGTACATGGTATGGTTTACATGCGTGGTCGTTGTCACGAGTTAATCTGCTATCAGACCTCTCATCATCGAGCCACCGTAAGTGGGTTGGTCGAACAAGCGAAAGTCGCAAGTGCTGGCGAAGTTGATGCCCTCTCTGGCGTGGAACTGGGTCTGAAATCCTTTGCGAGCATACGCTTCGGCCAGGATCGTCGATTAGAAGAAGTAGCACGTATGCTATGCTCGTCAACAATCCCGTCCGTCCGGCTCATCGAGCGACCAGACTTGAAGTGAGTTCACCGTAACTATCTACCGAACAGAATGACCAATCATCTTTGCAGCGAACACGACCAGGCGAAAGAGCAACAACACCAGGTTGTACGGATCACAGAAAGGACATTAGCCTTGCCCTATGGCAGAGCAATGTTCACCTTTGGTTCAGTACTAACGGTCACTCGCGAAGCATACGTGATTCCGAAGATAGAATATCAGATCAGAATTCAGCCTTCCAACATCATCACCGGACCTGAACCTGGTAAGATACCTCTCGAGTTCACGAACTGGGGAGAATTCCACAACGGAGTCGCCGCGGGCTTACGCATTGCGCCTTGGGCGCGAGGCGTGGAGAGTTCCTGGATCGCTTTCAACAAACCTTCAGAATTGACGCCAGAGCACGCAGGATTCCTGTACGGACTCGGGCTGACGGGCCATCTCAAGGAAATGCTGACGTGGCATACCTTCGGATATCTCACACCGAAACACGATCTGACATCCATCGGCGTCCTTCTCGGTCTGTCCGCGGCAAACATCGGGTCAGGAAACATGCACGTCACAAAATTGCTAGCCGTTCATACGCCAGCATTGCTCCCGACACCGACAGTGGACCTCAATGTCTCCCTCATGACACAAGCTGCCGGACTCGCCGGGGTCGGACTTCTCTACTTGGGCACAAGGGACCGCCGCATGGCCGAAGTTTGTCTCAACCAAATCAGTCGCAAGGACCTTGTGCAGCCCGATCTCAGCAACGAGCACAGAGAAGCATACACTTACTCTGCCGCTCTTGCCTTTGGAATGATCATGCTCGGAAAAGGGTCGCCTATCCCGGCTGACGTCGCTTGTCTCCACCGGCTCCGTGTGCTTATTCACGGCGAAACGAAAACCACTGTCGCAGGACGAAGTCGTCCCATATTCGATGTCAATATCACGTCTCCAGCCGCGACCATCGCATTGGGCCTAATGTACCTGAAGACAGAGCAAAAAGATGTCGCTGATATTCTTGAACTTCCAAGCACGGTCATTGAACTAAATCACATTCAACCGAGCTTCCTGGTGTTGCGTGCGATTGCGAGGTCACTCATCATGTGGAATTCCATTGGATCGACCGTCGACTGGTTGATGACTCAAATTCCCGAACCTATCATGACAGCCATGCAGGATCACATTGCAAACAAGCAGCGAGCTGACGACGCCATCGAGTTGGCTTACTTCAACATCATCGCTGGCTATTGCTTCGCCGTTGGATTGAAATACGCTGGTACTGCTCGCCATGAAGCGTACATCACGTTGTCAAACTATTTTGACATATTCAGTCGATATGTCGCGACGAGCGGTGAGTCTCTTGATTCAATTCATCACGACATAGTGCGACAGATTTCTAGGTCCTACTTTTGATCATAAAATCAAGCGCTCGGCTGTGCGAGAGGGTCTCAACCTCATTTCAATTGCGTTGTGCATGGTTATGGCAGGAACCGGGGAGATCTCGTGCCTAAGGCGACTCAGGTATGCGTTTGGGATGTATCACCAGGCTTTCAGATACGGTGTGCACGTGGCGACACATCTATCGCTTGGTTTACTGTTCCTTGGGGCCGGTCGTTTCACTCTGGGTACTTCTAATGCGGCCATCGCATGCATGGTCACTGCTTTCTTCCCCCGCTTCCACCATATCTCATCGGATAACAAGAGTTACCTTCAGGCGTTGCGACATCTATGGGTCCTGGCAGTAGAGCCTCGTTGCCTCATCGCGCGAGACGTCACGACGCGTGAAGCAGTCTATCTCCCTGTCAAGATCACGACAAAAGAAGGGAACGAGAAGGGCGTCACGCAGCTTATATCACCCACTCTTATACCGGACTTTGGGAAGCTCGTGTCCATCAGGATCGATACGCCACGCTACTGGCCTTTCTTTGTCGACTTTGAGAACGTTCCCGAGCACAAGACGAGTTTTTTGAGGAACCAAACTCTATACGTCAAACGCCGCACAGCTTTCCTAAGCTACACCGAGGATCCTAGAGGGAGTAGGAGTTTATTCGTTCGCTCCGGTTCTTCTGCTGGTGATGCCGCCACGCTCGATTTCCCCCAGTTGACGGACGCGAAAGCACACCCTGCTAGCGACCTCACTCATTTCATCTCTTCGTTTTCAAACGACACCCTCTTCCTCGCATTTGCAGATTACTTTTCGCGCGACGATGGTGAGACACCCGAAGAGAGGACGTTCCACGCGTATTGCCACGCGGCGCTACTAGACAGCATCCTGCAAGACAAGATGGAAACACTCCAGTCCCACCTGACACTGTACCAATATCGCACGCAACCACAACCGACATCCCATTTCCACCTTCGCTTGCAAGACCTCCGATTCGCGGTCGACTTTTACAGCAAAGTGTTTGACCGTCGGTTCAGTGGTCGAGCAGAAAACAATCCTCGACCACCCCTCATTCGCGAAAATACCGTATCGGGGGCCCTACAGGCCCTCGATGAACGCCTTGGGAAAGTACAAAATCATCCCAAGTTCACCAAGGCCCTGGGCCGCTATGCCCGCGGCGAACCCGCCTTCGACCTGACAGAATCTGGGTCCGAATCAGGTGACGAGCCCGCGTCGCTAGAACAAGTTTCCCGATGGCTTGCATGGTACCTCATGAGGAATGGTGTCCCGTCTGCTTCTCTTTTGGTAATATTGCGCCAACTTGCGCGAGAAGCACATATGCATAGCACGAGCCACCCACCGCCTGAAGGAACTGCGGACTTGCGATCGCTCGATGTGGGGATTAAGGAGGTGCTGCGGGGTACTGGTACAAAAATGATCAATGCGTTCGGGTCCGGTTGGTCGGGAGCATCGCTCGATCGAATCGTTGAGGCATGGCAAGGGGTCTCCTAACCAGGTGAAATGAGCGCATCAGGGAAAAGTGTCTGTATTTGATATTTACACCATCCTAACAGATCAGTGTATTATGAACTCGCGAGGGATTCTGTTCCATATCGTGCGACAGCACTTTGAGAGATGACAGCTGCGCACTTCATGGAGACAAACGCTCATTGCTCGACTGCGCATGGAAAGCAGTGTGAACAACACGAAAACTTGAGCGATGTAGTTCATCACAGACGCCAAAGATGATTCGACACCTGGACGCTATTTTGGACGCTATTTGGGGCACTGCTTTGAAAGCTGCGGAACGATTGATGAAGTCTATATCAAGCAAGCCTCAGGCCCCGGCACCACTTCCAAAGATAACCACGATCATGGGAGGGAGAAAGGTAAACCAAACTATCGCGGTGGCATAAGCACGTACCTCGTGAAAACCACGCAGGATCGAACCCGTCGAGACATGAAACAGCTCGATTGATTCAGCGTCAAGGAAAGGCTCGTCGCCCTGAAGTGCATCCTCGACAATTGTCACAGTGAGCGCTCTTGTAAACTGCGCAGCAGACGGGCGCCTAGGGAAATCAGTACGGCGCACATTCAGCGGTAAGGCAAATGGCGAGACTAAGTTATTTGTGGTTTAGAGTTACTGTGGCGGCTCGTGGCGGTCCGTGGAGGAGGAGGGGGGATTGACGAAACAAAAAAGTCTATACTAAATGCTTAATGTTCAATGACCAAGTTCGAGGATAACCACGACCATCGGAGGTAGACTCAAAGTGGCCTACCTTGTCGAAATCATTGCACATGACCAGAAGCGGCCATGGTTGACAATCCTGGACGACCACCACGTTTGATCCAGATCGTCATGCACTCAGCCTTGTCACAATCATCGCGTGCGAGCGATGACTGAGGCGCTGCCACGCTTTCAAAGGGTTAAACTCACCGCGGGTGGATGCCGCAGATTGTGCCATCGTAGAGGTCTTGGCGCGGTTGACTTGGACACATGGGACTGGGAAAAGCTGGGCATGGGCAGATCGTTCGAGTGGCGAGGCCTGAGACAGACAGAAACGAATTGAACGACATGCTTCACTTCTGGTGGGAATGCCAATGACCCCTTGTAGATCTGGGAATTTTGAGACGGCAGGTGCGCGTGAACTTCCACAGCGCTGTGGTTCATCAACGCAACGATGGCTGTTTACGAGGCGCATGTGACTTCAAGTAGCACATTCGAGATGGTCTTCGTGGAGCTTTTGTTCTGGATTCGACCTCGCGCCGCCTAAACACCGGACTCGAGACTTAAACGACGGAACATCATGATGTTGGTGTGTAAATGTGCATGGTTTAAAGGGCATAATGGTTAAGGAAAGATGACATGTATAATAATTACTGTATCTAGCCCTACACGGCGTTTCCGATGTGTGATAACTTGAAATAAAGGTTAAAACATGGCTAAATATACAACAACAGGAAAGGCGGGAGAAAAGGCGGATGCTCTACTGATCTAGGGAGATGGTGGGGTCGTACGTTGGAAACCAGCGGGTCTCTGGAAGCCCTGCTCGATGAGGTAGGTGCGACGCCGGGCGACAGCTTCGTTCAGCTTGTCGAGCATACCGACGGTTGTCTCCCAGTCAACGCAAGCGTCAGTGATGCTGACACCGTACTTGAGAGCACCAGGGCCCTCGGAAGGCACATCTTGACGGCCAGCATTGATGTTCGATTCAATCATGACGCCGGTGATGGTCCTGTCACCTGCGACGAGCTGCGAGCAGATGTCATCTACGACCTTGGGCTGGTTGTTGTGGTTCTTTTGCGAGTTGCCGTCTGGTAATAGCATGAGTTCACATCCTGTCACGGAGGAGGAAAGACATACGGCTACAGTCAACCATGATGCTCGGGTGGTTTTTGGGACGGGCCTTCTCGATCGCTCTAGCGGCTGCCGTGACATGCTCAGATGCGTAGTTCGGACCTTTGGTACCTCCGCGGAGGATGACATGAACATCTTGGTTCCCCCGTGTCTTGACAATGGCAGCCAGACCGTGCTCGGTCACACCCATGAACGCATGGGGATTAGACGATGATCGCATAGCATCAATAGCCACTGTGACACTGATGCAGAGAACATGCGGTGAGGATATTGAAACTCGAGTATTATTAGCAATCGGGATCTCACCTTCCATCAGTGCCATTCTTGAAACCAATTGGGAAGGAAACACCGGAAGCGAGTTCTCGATGGAGTTGAGATTCAGTTGTTCGGGCGCCGATGGCACCCCAGGAGATGACTGTAATAGCGGAATTAGGATGGTGTCCAATGGGTGACCAAGATAGAGGTTCGCGTACGATCAGCGATATACTGAGGAGAGATGGTATCGAGAAGCTCTGAGCCGACTGGCACACCAAGGTCGGTCAGATCGCAAAGGAGCTGTCTCGCAGTTCGAAGTCCCTTGTTGATTTGGAAGGATCCGTCGAGGTCCTGGGGGGTATTACACGTTGAGCGAGGCATCAGAGCCACGAGGCAAATGGACATACTGGGTCATTAATCAAGCCTTTCCAGCCAACAGTCGTTCTTGGTTTCTGCAGAGGAGATCAGTGGAAAGAGAGTTGGAATAGTAGTCGACATACTTCACTGTTGATGGGGGAGTCACGTTGAGTCAGGCACAGATTGATGAAAATGAAATGACTCACAAGTAAGCGCGCATGACGATCAGCAAGTTGTCCCAAGTGGGAATTTTGGCTTTGAGGAGTTTGGCGTACTCGATGGCTTGTGCGGTGGAGTGGATGGAGCAGGGACCAACGATAACGATCACCCGCTCGTCCTGGCCGGCAAGGACGCGTGCGGCGTTGTAGCGGGCGGTGGCGATCGTGAGTCTGGATGCGTCGGTGGGTGTAATCTCGTGCCTAAGCAAAGCAGGCTGGACGAGGGGGTCGTACTGGCGAAGAATGTGTGAGTGGTGATCGAGGAGAGTGAGGAGACAGTCCTACCCCGATGACACGTCTGTCTTGCATGTACTCCTGGAGCTGCTTGTCGTCCTCGGGGAAGGGGGTGACGGTGTGAAGGGACATGTCGATTGTCTGATGTATGAGAGTGGGGAAGGCGGGGGTTGGATTGAAACCAAGCAACGAGTGGCCTTTTTATATGTGGACTCGACCTGGACGAGGAAATATCTGACCTTCCTTTTCTGGAAGTACTACCAGTACAGCCTAATTGGAATAATTTCTGCCCAAAGCGTGCCAGACGGCCTGTTTGATGGAGACCGCTACGCCTGGCAGAGTTACCGTTGCGCTCAATCCAGTGCCCGGCTTCTGTGTAAAATCAAGGGCCACTAACGACGCACTCATTCATTTAACAGCATCGGACCAGCCTCCTGATGTTCACGTCACAAAGGGTCTCAAGATTTTCGTAAACTTCACATGGGATCCAAACGTGCCCCCTCCCCCTCCTGCGGGCGACGATGCGATGCGCCGTGCGATGGAGAGTCTTGACACCAACGATTCCAATCCAGAGGCTTGGTTCATCCCCATCGTCCTGTCAGCCGCCCGCCAAGACTCTGACAAAGGTCGGTGTTACTCGCTCTCCGTGCACATCGTCCAGTCCCTTCGAGGCATCTCTATCTCCGATCCGATCTGAGGCTCTGCTCGCTGACACTTTGCCATCAGCGGGTCAGTCGGCCATCGTTTTCGATTGCGTGCTCAATCCGTCCATCAAATCTCGCTCACTCAGAGATCCCGACTTCAAGAACTTCATCATCGGTATTCACTTCGCCCGTACATCTCGTTTCCGTTCTTGCCGCTTAGTATACTCTAGAACTTGCCTTTCAACGTATCGAGGCGCAAACACCATTGGTCCTCTCTCGGCAGATTGCTATACCCAACATAGCCTCCAAAGGCAAACCTCAATCCCGTCGGGTGCTCGTATCGGCGGCGCTGTATCCCCCTGATCACCCGCATCACCGAGCGCCTGGGACACTCGTTCAAGAAATCCCTGGCCGCTCTACCGGCACATTCGAAAGGGCACCGCCAAAGTCCATCCTCAAGATCAAGACCGAAACCCGGACTCCCGCATGGTCTTGGGCGCAACAAGGCTCGCGTATCCGCATTGTCTTCGACGTTCCTGGCGTTGTAAGCAGACCTTCACCGCCTCCCGCGAGACGTATCTAGGTAACAAGTACTATGCAATGCAACACAGACACACGCAGCCATCCCAGAATCTACGCTCGACGTTGAGCCGAGGCGCATCCTCTTGCACATCCCCGCCTTGTACGACCTTGACCTTAACCTCGACACCCCCGACTTTGAGCTCTTATCTCTTTTTGGCAAGGACGAGGCTACTAATGAAGCACTCAAGTTGAAACGCCTACGCAGTCTCGATGTAGACAATGCTCGGGCTGAGTGGCGCGTCGCTGATAGCGCGATCGTGCTTTTAGCTTGATCTGTAGTAGGTTATTTCACAGGCTTCCCAAAAAAGCTAAACTTGATGCTACTAGGAATCCAAGGCAGTGATTCGGGCCGACTGCGAGCCACTAACCCGAACGGCGATGATAGGGAGTAAAGAGGAGGATAACATTTCGTAAATCTCCATACATTTTGAGATCGATTCTTGGTGCACCATGCGGTAGGATGTAGTCAGCTCGTTTCCGCCATCATTGCCTCTCCCCAAGATGGATTGGCGTCTTCAAGGAGCGCACTCATTTCGCTTCAGGAAAACGCACATCAGCAAACGGTGAACGGTTGTTGAATCATACCGAATAATACGTAGCTGTATACAAGCAATTGCTTGGTCCCCGTGCGGCACAGACTCGGCGAAAATCACAAATCAGAAGCACTCTCCATGTGCATGATCTTCGAGGAACACCACAGAACCCGGCCGGTGTTCATTAGAGCCGCCATGGCTCGAAGCTCTTTTGCCGGTTTACCCGGTCATGTTCTCAACCATAAATGTAGTGGCCGTGACTTGTGCTAGCTACTAGTGCCTGTATCATTCATGCAAGTGTGGTGTGACGAGCGTCTGGTGGGTCCCACATCCTAACCTTGGAGCCTGACGCGAGCTGCTACCGGCGGTGTATCACAAGCAGGCTGCCGCACCTCTCGTCCTGGAATTCCTGCAGCCAAGAACCTGCTCAGGACCCACTTTCGAAATGGCGTGACAAGAAAAAAACACTGGTACTTTTTCAAGGAGTCCACGACTGCAAAGGTAGATGGGCTCCACCGACAAGCCTGCGTTTCCATACGGATCTGAACCCTAGGGAAAAATCGAACCCGCAATTCTGGCTCCGGTGATACCCAGGAAGGAAGGAGGGGCGGGAGAAGGTTACGAACGTTTGAGAGCGAGAGCGTTCGCCCATGTCGACAGTGGGACGCATCAGAGACTTTGGCTCATGTGTTCTCCAGACTTCTCCAGCTTCTCGCGCCGCACAACCAAAACACACCCGGCCCATCTGGACTTTTTCGTCGACGAACACAATCCGCGAAGGGATCGCCAAGACCTTTACATACTTGAGTGGGCGCAAGTTTTGCCAAGCGCGAGGAAGGTAGTCTGGTGACCAGCCCGTCTATGAGGCAGAAGGCTCGGAAGGATTCGCACGTCGAATGCATCACGGTTAATGGGGAGCCTTTGGGCGCGTATAGTAACCAGTTCCCCGCCCTCCAAAGGTTGCTTCCGTTGCCAGTGGAGTTATGTAGGTTTGTTCCCCTCGTTCAACGTGTATCATCGTCAACTTTCGGCGACTTGGCGTGCTGCTCTAACCTTGCCAATTGTTTGGCTCAGTTCACTGCATGGCCAGGCACAGCGCATGATCGATTGATCGCTAATGCTCGACCAATCACCCTCCCATCGAAACTGCCTTCGTTTCCCTCCCCACGTTACCCGACTTGACCGGAGCGTTCCTGGCTGTTTCGACTTTTGAGTCACCGCCTACTTATACGATGATCGTCGGAGCTCTCGACTGAAATTCACCACGGGGGTACACATGTTGATCGCTGACCGTGCGAGAAAAAGGTTGCTCCATGATTCTCGCATCCAAAGCTGAACAGCAATAACGCCGGTTAACCGCGGAGCTCCCAGGGTGTATGGCTCTCTCTCTCGTATCATCCTCATCGCACAGGACCATCACGAACAAAAAGAGGATGAAAGTGTCGGGCTCGGGTGCATGGAACAATGAAGGTGCAGTGTATGCTGTATGTCCAATAATAAGCATCCGAGGCAGCTACAATAGTCCTCAGTGATAGGGGACCGGTAATGGCTAGTCGGCGAGTTGTTATCAGTTGTTACCAGCTCCTCGGCCAAGCCCACTCGGTGATGCGTTGAACGCGGGCGGGGTACATACCGAGCGTCAGCATCCGAGGATATAATGCAAGGGGTCAGATCTTCATGAAAGCATCGATCATCCCTGTGAAATCTGCAACGACGAATCGAGAATACGAAAGATATAAGCCGATCCTTTGTTTTACATATTTTATTTCCGACAAGACGACGGCATACCTTGACACGTTTGTTTGATCTCTTTGAGAGCCACGAGTTGGCTCTCTTCGAGGTTCTGCGTAAGCTCGACCGTCTCCTGATGTTTTCTGACAGACAGTGCCTGGAACCATGAAGAGCAACACAATGCGCTATATGATATATGCGTCGTGAATCGATCAGGAGGGTACAGACCACGAGCGTTTTCTGCGCGTCGACGATCTTGACCATCACTTCCCGTTTCTTGTCTTCGATGGCAGCGTATTTCGACAGAAAGTCTTGGTACATCTCTTCCCTGACCGTCGGTCAAAAACGCAAGCGACGTCATGGGTCACGTCCCATCGTACGCACATTTCGTTCATGATCCCCTTGACTTGGCCCGTCTTTCGATCGACCTGTTCGGGGACAAGAGAGTGGATTGGTTAAACATGGACACACGCGACGCGAGGAATTGGGCGTGCGGACGTGTTCGTCGAGTTCGGCTTGTGCCGCCTTGAGAAACTTTCTTTCCTTTTCCCTCTTTTGTTTCTGC
>QFEL01001386.1:0-20054 GCA_003316195.1 Neoboletus brunneissimus | reverse complement strand
GGGGGGGGTTTGTTTGCTGTACTGGTCCGTCCGCCCAACGTGTGTGGAGTCGATCGATCACGTTTTCGGACGTCGAGGTGGCGCTCCAGCGCCTGTTCGTTGATGGACAGATACCACTCGCGTCTCGACCACTCCATGGGCAAGTGTGAATCCGTGTCGAGTAGGGGGGCCATATGTGCGACTGGGGGTATGGTCTGGCCATCCACGTTATCCAACATCTCGGGATCGTCCTCGTCGTCCGTTTTTTTTTTCGTTGGGCAACCCGACGCGCGCGGCGCAACGTGGTAGGGGTCGCGCAGGTGTGGCAGCGGGGCATGCTACAAGGGTTGATTCGCGAAGCGAAGGCGCGTGCAAAGTGACATGCGCCATCCATATCCACGAGTGAAGCAGAAAGAGGAAAAAGAGAGGGAAAAAAACAACGTGAGGTGCTCATCATACCGCCTTTTTTTTCCCCATCATGAACTGAGCCTGGTGTTTCCGGATCATGTCAGGGGTACGTCTTCTATCCATCTTTGTTTAAAGTGGTGGTGTTTTAGATGTGTGAGGAATGGAGCGGGGGGGACCACGCGCATCCGAGTGAGGGTGGTGGTGGTGGTGGTGGAGATGAGATCAAAACATGCGCTCGGTGAACGGTATGATAAATGATGTCTGTGGGGCCAGGTTCGTCAATGATGACTGAAAGGGGTGGGCAAGGCGCAGCTTGCTCACGTTTGTACTGAAATCAAGACGATAAGGCGCGACGCACGAGTCGATCTTTCCATCTTTCCGATCACGGACAGCACAGCCAAGGGTGGAGACATTGACAGCGGAATATATCACGTCCTCTTCGATGTTCAACAAAAAGGTCCCTGGGTTGGTATCCTCATGGACAGTGAGAAACAGTATTGGGCCTGTTTCGAAGCTCACCCCTATTGTCCTAGCGTCGATGCCAGATTTAGCTTTTAATTCACCCGACTTGAAGCACTGACCGTTTCGCCATGTTTGCGGCTCGCTTAAAGTGATGGATGTTTTCCGGGCCAATGCTTCGTCGTATCCAGGAATCCGCCGTTCCTAAGTGGGAAACAAGTCGTTTCTACATACAAGTCGCAGAGACAATTGTGAACTCACCTTATCCTCAAGTGTTGTTAAAACGGTCAGATAAGCTGTTCAGGGTTGCGGGACTTCGCCGTTGCCAAGCACCATTGGGCAGCACAATTAAGTACGCAAGCGATACCGTCAGTGAGCTCTCAAACTCCATCCCAATCTCGGCCGACCGACCTTTGGCCGCAACTGCTCTTCGCTATACCGATCATCGCTACCCTCGTCGTGTATCGGCGAATGAAAAAGTACGCGTGCCTTGCACTCACGTACAAATAGACGAAATAGCTTGCATGTCCCACAAGTCCAAGCAAGGTCGACAAAGGCGGTTGCTTTGTGTGTTCCTATGACAATCCTGGCCGTCGCCGAGAACCACCGGAATAACCCCGAATAGAAGCACCCGTGTGTCTTTGTCCTATTTGAGTGTTGTACGAACGAGAACAAGTGAATTATTGACGTTACAGGGGACATACCCTTTAGACTTTCCTGCACCCGGGCCTTAACGCTGCTAAAGGCTTGTAAACCAACGTAGGTTGTAGATTGGTGCCTGACTTTTCCATTTGTTGCAGTGGACAGGCATAGCTGGTCGGTAATACTTCTGGTCGGTCAAACCATTCACAGCGCATTCGAACGTCACAATTCGAGTCGTTGATCAACTTCGCACACTGTCCAAATACGGACACGAGTTAGCCTTGAGGAGAGGCGGACCTGCAAAGGATCAGTAAATTGGAAGCTTCTGTGCTGATAGCTTATAGGTTCTAGCCTAGACGTCCTTGACTTCGCAATTCAGCCCAGACACACCTTCATGGCATGTCACCCGGTGTTCATCAACTTCTCGCACGTTCGCATCGTGCAGCCTCCGGTTCCCTTTACCACATTTTCTTGCTTCCTTGCTTCTGGAAGCATCTCTTCCATTCCTTTTAGGGGCCCAAGAAACACATTTACAGACCCTCCATCACGTCTTACGGTGGGTCAGCCACGCGATCAACGATGGAACGAGGTGCTCACCGCTCTGTGGCTGAGTGCTGGAGTTAATATGTGGCCTGATCATGTGTGTATTTTGGTGTACGGCTCTCACGATACGTCGTCTCCTTGCGCGCAGATTGATTGCCTACCTCCCTGCACCTTCTCTGACGAGAAGCATTTGACTGCCTCCATCAACACCTGCAACTGCGGCCCTTCGGTTCGCCACGTTATCGATAGGAGCCCACCCTGGCATGCTATACGCAAGAATGACGAAGGCGATCGGACCCGTCGACAATGCGGCCTAGGTTGACCGTAAAGGGCGGTTAATGTGTCCAGAAGCGAAGCCCCAGGCCCAAAGGGCTCATTGCCCTTTCCAACCGTTGTGCGTGTTGAAGGAAGAGGGACTGCTTTATTCTTCATTACGCATGTCGTCCGTAAAAGCAGGTCGACACAAAACGTGCTCTGTTTCTGTATCCACGTCTTCTTCTCCCTCCATGTTTGAACCTTCAGAGGGTCGGCGATCGCAAGACCGATAGTTCTGCGACATTTGCATGCTGCATGTTCAAATGGGGCGCAGGTGAGGTCTCGATCGTGTATTTTCGGGTTGATTCCGGACACATAGTCGGATGTAGAGCCTAGTCCTATGATGCTTGAGCATGGGATGCGAATAGAAATTCGTAAGGTTAAAGGCCCACCTTGTCGAAAATAGGCAAAATCTAATGCCACGACCATGATCCTCGAGAAAGCTTGACCCATATCCCGGGGCTCTGAGGTGTCCTGACATGAATGTGCCAATAATCTTACCCCTACCCTGCGAGCAACGAGTTTTGGCCCACAGGACTTGGAACCCGGCATACCGTCACGGTGGGAGTTACTCAGAAATGGCAGTCAAAGCAGATCACGAACTTGGTGCGCGTTGTTCGCTTATCGAACGCTGAATTCGATGGCTGCTAGAGCTCCATCATGCGCTGGGGTTTCGCGGACTCGGACAAGAGATGGTCAGTCGACAACCCGGTCTTTTTATTTTTACAAGTTTATCAGTACCGTGACGCACCAGGGTGTATGTAACTCTGACTCTACAGTTCGGTTTCGTATAATTCCTTGTAGAAAGAGTGGGGTCGCTGGCAGCAGAGAAGGTTCTCTTTACATTGTCCACTGGTAAGAGTGATTTTGATTCTCCTGCCAGATTCACTTCGACTATGGTGTAGTAACTTGGTCCAAATTCCAAATTCCAAATGTCAGATGCCTCGGATACATCGCGGAGTGACGGAGAATGAAATATGACTTGCCACTTGTCGGTGATGCTACTGGTGTACCTATCCATCAGCAGCACGTCAACCAACCATGATTCAATCTGTTTCCGTTTTCTGAGGGGCAAGGGGAGCTCACGCATCCAGGTGTAGCAGGTATTTATCGTATATGAGCATGTGAGTTTCATACCCTGAACCTCTTCACCATTCTTGGAACTGACTCTGAGCACGTTCGTTGAGAAATTCTCAGGCGCATTCTTTCCGAATAATTGAGCATCTTCCAAGTCGTGTCGCGGCCGTTTCCGATTACCTCTCTAGACTTGCAGTGAGCCTCCGCGTGTGCACGTGTCGCTAACGTTGAACTTTCGTAAATATCAATTTCCCGACTTCTGCCGTTCACCGCCGTCCTTTGCTACTTCCTATCTGCTACTCTGACCGCTGAATGAGATCTGTAAGAGGGAGACCTAATCATTCGGGTAGGGTCCAATCATTCCCTGGCCCTAAGTGTAATCCCCGCTCTCAGTCTTGGTGTCCTACTAAATCCACGACAATAACCAGCGCTGCTGCCAGGGGCGAAATCACAACATCACAGTCCACTCAAGGCCTCTTTGTGCATGGACGACAGGCATGAGAAACTATGTCTGAACACTCCATCAGATGTACGCTTTCTTGACTAGTTCATTCGCGGACTCTTTCCGATCTGTCGAGTGCATCGGCATGGACCCAAGGATCATGCCACGAGCGGCACCAAGGTACATTGGACTCACGTCTCGTGATGGATGACACATCTAGCTTTCATGTAGAATTCAACGTCCCTGACTGTTTCTGACCACTCGGGAATGGGTTCTATCAACTCAGATCGAGCGTTCGTTACATACATAACCAGGTACGCTGGAGGCCGTTTTTTATACTATCGCACCATTCATTATTGCACACTGTTCTAGGAAAATGCAGGGAGCGTTTCCAAACACGAGCAACACATCGTGGTACGAGTCACTCAAGCACTCACCTACCAGAACGGGCTGAGTCAAATTGATGCCGACCATTTCGATAGCTGTAGCAGATACAGGGGGCCATACGGATTCCTCTCTGCAATCGGTTGACCACTTCGATGCCACGGATTTTCGACCGTTCACGGCCTTCAATGACAAAATCCTTGGGGAATTGGCGAATGTGTGTTTCACTTCGGCCATTTGATACCATCCTGGCAAGCACCAATAGGTCCACCCGCGTGCCAAGACTACATTAAACGGCTTGTTGCGGGGTTCGCAGGTATGTTTGACCTCTGGATTTCTTAGATACGCCGTCTGACCTGAAACAGATAATTATTAATCAAGGGGGTGATGGAGATCTGTCTGCAAGTTGCTGTGACAAATAATGGAAATATATGAATTCATGATCAAAGAGAGAGCTCGACAAGATACGGCTCACGCCAGATGTCAGAACAGGTTATCGAGTACATAAATTTCGTGGAATAATATTCTGATCTTACACGTCTTTGTAAGGAGACTACCCTTCAACTCTGTTGCATGTTGGAACCTGTTCGTTAGGGACTCAGCTCGACAAGGCCGTCCTTAACGACAGCCGAGAAAGCTTGTCAAGCTCCAGCTGGACATTGACCTCGGTAAGGGTCAACTTGACTCCACGGAAACACAGCCGTGTAGTTGAGCGACTTGTTGCTCGGCTACATGTGTGAGCCCCGCTTCACGGTGAAAGAGGACAAATGGTCTGATTGAAAACTAACAATAGCACAAACTATATTCAAGAGTTTCCCGATCGTGTTTGTAATCAATAATAGGGACTCCATCAGTGGGTACTCACCGGCACCAGTCTTCCCCGTAGCGTGACACAGATCAAAGAACTAGAACACACGTCGACTAAAGGTAGGTGGACGCTTCTGTTCCTGGCGTGCATGGGGTAGAACGACTGGGTGCTTTCCACGACGTGGGGGGCCGGGGGCCGTGGTTAGAGGCGGGGGAGTATAAAAGAGCATATTGCTCCCCGGAGCAAGCAAGCCCGAACGACAAAGTAAACGTTCAAGTGAGTCTCAATTACCATCGCCGCGTCCCCTCGTCGCGCCAAGCTCTAACCTCAATACGAATAAAGCTATCTGAGAGAGAAAGAATGACTCGCTTCACGCTCATTGCAGCTCTAACAGCAACATTCCTGTCGCTCTCCACAGGGGTCTCCGCTTATTGCCTCGCTTGCCCCGACTGCAACTCCAACGGAGCTCTCAATTCATGGACTTGCTCGGGTAATACCATCACCTGCTATTATCCATCTGCTACCGATCCCGGTAGTTACGATGGTTGTATATTCACTGGGGAACTGCAGCCATATGGCTGGGACGTCCGTATTGGCTTTCTTTGGTAAATAAACCTGCACATGCTTACCTATGTATCTACAGGAATTCTATCAGACTGGCGGACCGGCGGTCTGTGACGGTATGGTCATCGGAGACAATGCCCACTGCGAACCGACCAATATGCCATGGAGCACCTCAAGTAACGCATGTACGTCTTCTAGTGCTTCTACCGCAGGACTCTATGTCTGTTAGGATAGTCCTGATCGATGATCCCGTACGCCGTGGTGCGATTGCGTCAAATAAATAGTACATTTGACTCAAGTCGTACAGGATATGATGAGAATAAAAAGAGAGACCGAAAGTGAGGACACATGACTGAATAGAAATAATCAGATGACAAACAAACGAGACAAGACGAGGACTAAGCACTGACTGGAAATCTCAACCAAGTGGGCACAGGGACGACAACGGCGTAGACATCTTCTATCACCTTGCTTTGCGCCGACCGACACGCTGCCAGACTGCCCACACAGTGCGCACTTGCACCGACAGTTTCCGTACGTGGTGCTTCACAACGATCGATCATCGGATATCACGCGTTCATCGACATGAGTAGTCCGGACTAGTCCATCGGCACCACCACATAGAGTCACGTTGTTATGATCCAAGGTTATCAGTGAGAAAGCCTCGCGAAGGGGTACTTATGCGGTATTATACCACATTCGAAAATGTAGGGACTGACAATGCCAGTGTATAAGAATTAGTATCTTGCATTGGGACCGAACCTGTAGCTCGCCGTAGTCATATACAACGGAAATGAGCATAGCAACTGTAATAAAGTTGTAATATTGACTCCATCCATGAATGAGAGTGGACATATGAGATAGATGGTGGTTCTGTTGAAGGCTAGTTGGCGGCGGGCACAGATTGTACCACAGAAGACATGGTATCGATGGATGTGTACTAGAGGAAGGCGTACTATTAAGTAGCGGATTGGATGATAAATCTTTACTCCATCATAACTCGAAGGCGGTGACTACCGTTTTTATAAGAGCTGAGCGGAACTCATCGTGAGTCCTCCTAGATCGAGGTCCGCCAAAAACATTATGGGCGCAGCACTGGTCCGCGATCGAATCACCCCCAGACCATTACCACATGCTGTAGAAGTTTGGCTCGTGACACGCAATGCCAGACGAGGCAACTCTCGCTAGTACCAGCAACGTCCGATCTGGGAACCTATATCAGCACACTGGGCAGGGACTCTGCAAGGAACAGGTCTGGGAGGCGTAAGTTCTGCGATCCTTGCAGAGAAGTGGATACCACCCACTCTGTAATAATCGAGGACCAGAGGAGCTGGGTCCGATGTTCATATAGAAAAATCGTGAGGCTCATCTGACTCTCTGATACGGAGAGAACTATGCAACCACGGCTTTACCAGAAAGAAACAGTTTGGCATCCACCATATCACACATATCTTCAGAGTCAATGAAGAGACGATAACACCCATCGTCGTCCGCACTGTCCTTCCACTCCAAAATTACATCAGCAGCACCACTCATCTTCAGAACCCGAGCAACAGCCAGCTGAAGGTTACAGAGTATTGGGATGGGTCCATTGTTGAGCTTCTTCCCTGCGGGTCCTTTTCCGAACTTGATTTCATCGCCCTCCCTCAAAGTGATGTACCCCGGGGCGTCACTATTAGGATCGGTGGGAACCATTCGAAAGAAGTATTTGACCTAATAAATGGATTAGTAATGATGATAAGGTATCAATGAAATCGCACCTCTCCACCCTCATCCTTTGCCTCGATTCCCCACTTCAAGTTATCATATATGGAGTGAGCATCCTGCTGCATATTCATGGCATTGACGATGTTATTCAGATGGCTTACAATGACATCTCTTGCGGCGGCACCGGCAAACATAGCTATACACTTCAGAGTGTCTGGCTAAATGAGAGTTATGAGTAAACAAGTGGTGATTGCAATAGTTCGATGTGAACCTTTCCGTGTATAGAATTTGGAATGATGTGCGCGAGAACAGGATCAATTCCAGTTTTCTTGAAAGGCCTAAATTCCGTGCCAGTCAAGAGACAGAGATTCCCATCACGTTTAAATGACTGCTCGGTATGGCGATAAAGAGGATGGTATGGCTCCGAGATGAATATATACGCACCAATGCCTTTAGGAACTCTTGGTTTCGTTTTGGACGCCCTTCTTCGTTGACTCGTTGAAGGAGCTTGTCTGTCTCCTCGCGGATGACTTCACTAACGGAAAACGCAGTGCTTGTCCCGGACTTTCGTTCTCCTGGATTCATGACTGCAACATTAATGATCGTCAAGCGTCTAGAAGCGATTGGGGAGTTTTACTCACATGGGACACCGAGGTGAGTAAAGAACTCCGCTGCCATCTCCAATACATGCTTGAAGTCGACGTTTTTGGGATCTAATCCTTGAAACAACAATTCGAAAGACGTTTGTGCCGACACGAAATCCGCCTCCCTCAGGCTTTCGACTGTGACAAAGGAAAAGTGAGCCTGTGCGACTGAGCGATTAAAGTTCTGAACTGACTATTTTGCTTGAGTTTATTATCACAGGCCCCGAGTTGTTTCCAGAACTGGTCCAGCACCTCACCACCGAATTTCTGCGATTCCACGATTAAAAAGTACAAAAGCTTAGGAGTGGCGGCCAGGAATTTGCCACCTTGTTGGCCTGATGCTTGGATCCGTTTTGTATCGCGCCAGTTCCATAGATCGTTCCATTCGAGGATCGCCAGGGCGTGTTGTTCCGTTGTTACTGTAGACGATGTCGCAGTTGTTTAGTATGAACGTTAGGGTGCCCAGTACTTTCCATATTATGTAAGTAGTATGTACATGTATGTCTGATCGATCACTCAATTTCTTGAGAGCTGTCTTCACGATGAGTTGCTTACCAGCTTGCTAATGCCGTCCACTGTCAATGTTTCAACCACGTCGAATTGGCCAGTTCCCGTCATCGTCACAGTCTACTAGCGCGACTAGACCTGGACGTGCTGATTCTCAAAGGGTAATTTAGTCACCAGACTTTGACTTTCGTCTTCAAAGTCAACATGTGAATTGGTGGCAAAGGCCATCTTAACATAGTACCCGACGCAATACTAGACGCTGCATGTGGGAAGGAGGATCCCTCACTCGCAATGAACTTGATGCATTGACTGCGTCATCGGAAGTCGAATCAAAGCTCGTGGGCCAAAGTCACGAACCATAGCTTATGCACATGATACGGTGACGTAAACTCCAATATGTACAGTGGTGTACTTGTCGTGTACAACAGTAGCGGCTACAATCATGCACGCTCCCTGGCAGTGTCCTTGCTGAACATAAGTATGTCGGACGCCCGAGAAAGGGTTTCAAGCAGACTCCAGTCTTTCCCCGTGCGGCCACTTCTATGAAGATCCCAAGATTCTCAGCCGACTGGCATGCAACGATGACGCTTATAAATAGCTCTCGAGTGCATCCCACGTGCGTCGCGCGTGAGCATTTAGCCCAATTCGGTGACCGGGCTTCCACCTGTCCTTGGTCGGCCAGTGACTACCATGTAACAGCCTGGAACCCCCGTATTTTTTTCTTTCTGGTTGCTACGGACGGCTCCTGAATGCGGCGATGGGGATCTCCGGTTCAGAGTGATGTCTCCGGTACGGCAATTGATAGGAGAGTGGAAATACGGATCAACATTACAGTACTTACTCAGAACAACGGTGAGCTTGTGACATCGCGAGTGCCAGGATTCCCGCGGTTCTGACGCCAACACTGTAGATAGTGTCTCAGATCAAGCCCCCGGTACAGGTCGTTCTCTTACAGCGCGCGACTAGCTGTGGCATACCGCCTTACCGTCGACCGACTACCCTTCCGGGACATGTCTTGCTTCGCGCTGCATGTCGTCCAGAAATTTCTATGAGCTTACCGCCTCTAGCTATGCGGGCTGGACCTGGACGAAGACGGTCCAGGAGGTGGGTTGGAACCACTTCGAGACCGTGGCGGCGGCCAGATGGCAGGGACTCGAGTCTCTCGCTGGTCATGGTGATTCTATTGGGTCAGTCTTTCCATGGATGTAAGTACTGTTTCCTTGGTGGTGTCATCTATACCCTTCTCGATTATTTATTGTTACTACCTACGGCTGGGACAGGAGGGTCAGAAACTTGGACTCGAGCACGGCACGTCTCGTTCGGAGATTGTTTTAGGTCAGTCAACCAATTACCGTCGTCTTCTGTATGGATCCATCGGCTTCCTTCTACCCGTCAAGGTCAAGATGATCTCCATGATTGGATTGTCTACAACTAATGCAGTATTCATCTCCGCCTTGGTCATCTTTGCTGCCACCTCTCTACCAATTGCTGCGCCGTAAGTGTGACCAATATCGCTGTGGCCTGGTCGCTTTTTGTTCTCTTAGGCCCCTGTGACAGTAGAATGCTTAATCGTGGGGACGTGCTGCGTACCAAAGGCAGAGCCGATATCTTTAGCTCCTCAGATTCAGCCATGTCATCAACTGAATGTGGTTCGTTTCTATCAATTGAACGGAGTGCATGCTTCGCTCCCAACGAATATGGCCCCAGCTTGTTATTAGCCTGGCATATTGCTATCCATTCCTCTCATCATTGTCGCTCAATAATCGATTGCTTCTTCAATGCCCCGCGGAGGAGTTGCATGTGAGCGGGTCATGACATTACCTTCTTTGCCTGCTGCTATCGAGCCCGTAGAATTTCACTGAAAACCACAGTGTATAAAACCTTTTGACCAAAATTACGTTTGAGCCTCACCAACATCCACCCACCAACGCAAACCACGCGTACCATTCCATTCTGACAAACTGACATGCGTCGTACATACCTACAGGTCTGTCCCTATAGCTCCGACTCAGAAGTCCTGGTCGACATCGGCGGGAGAACAACAAGTCCGTCCTGTATGCAACTTGGCAGAAGCGACGTCGGATCATTGTGCGCGTCAGTCAAACGGAACCGACAAGCACATTTGTTGTGACACCTTCGCCTGCATTCTTGGCACAACAGATCATGGGTTGCTAGGCATACACAGCACCTGATCCTGTACCAACGATCGTGATGAAGAACAGTCGCCACCGATGTAGACGGGATCGGGGGGTGCCGAGGAGACCGCGCGCCGAGGACGAACTGCGTAAACGGGAGTAGGAGCGATGCGGTGACCGACTGCTCGAACGACAAGGCGTCCTTAGGCATCGATTGAATCCTCAAGATACTCCATGGGAGATGATCTGCTCAGGAGAGATACCGATCTCGATAGGCTCCGATGACCCCGATCCGAATCCCCGACTCCCGGGTCATCGAAAGCAAACCTGTCTGCGGTCAGTTGCTAATTAATTGGTCAAACAGGCCGAGGAAGCTGACACTGCTCTACGGTGCGCTGTCGCGCAATCGTGCTTTATCTCGCCATGCGAGTATAAATCGGATTCAGATTCATAATATGTCGTCGTCAAGGACTATCTCGAGCCGGAAGAAGAACGGATAAACGGCCGACTGTCTTTCTGAATCATGCCACCCGAGTCTCCATGCTGGATATAGTCTCGCACGTGGCGCTCTGTCTGGCTATCATGGTCTCTTGACAATGTCACACATGCGGTGTTACCGTGTTCTCTGTCCATGCTTTAGTCGACGTCAAACATCACGCATCATGACGCGGAGTCTGTTTCGATGATCGATCGATCACGCTCACATGGCGGCCATGTACATGATGACGTCCTTGAAGGAATTTGAATATACTCCAGTTACCTCGCTACTGCACGCTGAACAATAGGATACATTTTCCGTCATAACTACGAGGAGAGAAAGGATTACACTTGAAGCTTGATCACCAAAAGACAACGTTCATCTGTGCGCATCATGATGATGGTATTCACAACAAACGTACTTCTCCTACATCGTTGAGCGACACTTTTCATGCTCTCGTTGCTAGGCTATGTTTGATAAGACTGCCTTGCGGGTGATGGTGCCTTTGAGTGCATGGAGCGCAACTCTCAGAGTATTGAAGCACGGAATTCTCGGTGCTCCTTGGCCAGTGACTGCATCGCTCTATCACGGAAGCATTCTGATGTTCCCATGCACTCGATCCCCTTATCATTTGTGTTTCATACCTAAATCCATCCATCTTCTCCTCTACTTTTTAATTCCCACATTCTCGTTACGATTCGTGTGTGCTGCGCTACGTTTGACAAGAATGTCTAGTAAGGATGCTGTCTCCGCAGTGAGCGCGATACTCTATTGAAGTCCGACTTTTTTGAATTTTCTTTTGATTGGGTCGTTCTATCATCGAGACATTCCAAATTTCCAATTTCTCCACATCCCACTCGTGTTTGAAGAGACGAGTACTGGCGACATCTACCTGCCAAGCTGCCACACACCAACGCCCGATGACGTTTGTACAGTCCGCTAATCGAGGGATGTTGGCATCACGCTCAGCACTGTACATGCGTTGTTGCAGCCGAGTCCTCGTTCCCCGATTGTCACGGTCACTTGCCTATGCATACTCTGACCTGCTATGCACATATAGCGCCATGAAACCTTGAGAAGCGGTCATGTATTGATGGCGCTGGTGGAAATTGGGAATCCCACTGGAACAGTTGTCGACTTCTCAGATACGGTATGGGCGGAAATTACTCGCAGCACATAAATGAAATATGTCGATGTCGGACGAAACCCATATGGCATTGGAGTTGGGTAAATTGGGGAGGCAGACGATGGACCGTGGAGAATGATACCATGTTATTGGCACAATGGTGCGACGGCTCCAAGTAACCATGTTACTTAGGGAAGTTTACGCACGTTTGGAAGGCCGAGCATGTCTCCGTAGAGCGTCCCACGGGAGCGCCATCAAATCGCTCAGGTAGCGACGCCATGCTTTCCTGGCCACTGGCAGTTTGTGGCTGAAATGTATGTAAGCCGACCGAAACGGAAATTCGGAATCCCCCCATAATAGTCACACCCTTTGTGCTCCGAGCAATACGATAGATCAACAACATAAGATCTGTGAGGGAGGACTGACAAGTGAAAAGGGCCGGATTGACAAGAACAAGGAGTCTGGGGAGGAACTTGGAGGGTTGACATTGGCAGGGTTGATGGGAATGAGACAGGGCATCAATATTTAGAAGGCAAGTATTATGGAATATCGACTGAGGATCAGATGCAGTTATAAGTCGCTTGTTACTACTTGGGGCTTCTACTCGGCTAAATTGAGAGAAGAAAGACAAGTCCGTGGCATGGACAAAGTTTAAGACCCCCAGAACTCCCACAGAAAGAAAAAATCGAAATTACTGTATTACTCTGCTGCTTACATACTTATCATCCTCGCTACTCTCCTCGCTACCGCCCGTCGCTGCTGAGCGCAGCATTGACTAGGACTCCAACAACGACGACGACGACACCACGATTTACTGCAATTTAGCGGGTGGAAAAAAATTACGACCGTCGCTTTCCTTCCCCTCACCTCGTCCTCGTCCTCGCCCCTGCCCACCCTCCCCGAACGTGCAAGAGTGACTGCACACTCGCCCTTGCCCTTGCCCCTGCCTCTCCCTGAGCATGCAGGGACAACGGTACAACATGCAATTATGCATGTTGTACTGTCCCTCATCCTTCGTCTTCACCTGCTCACCTTTACCCCATTTGTGCTGTCACTGTCGCACATCCTCCCCGTTGAGTCCCCCAGCATGCAGGAGTGGCGGCACAATGTGCATAATTGCGCATTGTGCCATCGCTCCTGTACCGTCGCTCTCTGTCCTCGCCCTCACCCTTGATCTCACCCCATTTCATTGTGCATCCTCCCCATCGAGTCCCCGAATGTGCAGCAGTGACGGCACAACGTGCGATTATGCATGGTGTGCCATTGCTCTTGCATACCCTCACCCTTCGAGTTCATCCTCACCTCCACCCTCACCCTCATCCCATCCGTGCCGTCGCCGTCGCCCATCTTCCCCGTCGAGTTCCTGAGCATGCGGGAGTGATGGTACAATGTGCGATTATGCGCGTTGTGCCATTGCTCCTGTATACCCTTGTCCTTCGTCTTCACCCTTCCTCCCTGCTTAGGCAGCTCCTGGATGCTCTCTCACGTCGCTGTCACTCATCCTCCCGCGTGGCTTCCCCTCATGTGAAACGAGTCAATTGCAGCCCAAACGGCCTACCAACGACCTATATGGCTTCCCCACATGTGAAATGGCTCACACGACTTGCGAAACGATTTGCCCCGAATCGCTCACATGCTAAACAATATCACCTAGTACTCATGTAACATACTTAACATGTACATAATCACAGCTCAAGCATCTTCGTATTTCCTAGCTCTGCACGAGTATTGTTAAAAATACAAAATAAATTGAGCAGACACATTGTGTACATACTTTTTTGAAAATTATGTATATCTATCGCGGGTAAAGACCCATGTACCCATGAGAATGGATCATTCCGCACTGTTTAGGGCAACGAGGAAGGCCTCTGGTCGGGCAAGTGGGGAAGTGACGCCATGAAACAAACAAAGAACAACAAACCTTTTAGGTATGACGGTGTCTGGTGTCCTGAATTACATAACTTGCTAGTACCTGGTAACGCAACATCCCTAATGGGGCAAGTCAGGGAAGATGCCTCGTGTAAGCGGCGGATGAATGCTTTGCAATGACGGAAGCTGCCAAATATTGGTTACCACTCTATCTCACAAAGTTGCCACGCAGTACTTCCGGGCCCGCAATGTCTCTCAAATAGCCCTTTCTGCCATCCTGTATGTGACCTCACGCATCTCCCCGTCCCCCCTCTCACTACTTCTCCTCCTCCAATGGGTGCCTTGGACGATACGTGTGTCCCTTCCCCCATCCCCCCATCCCGTCGTTGATCATCAATCACAGTTTCGGTGCTTTCTTGATCGGCGTCATCGTCTCGGCGACGTGAGTATATGACACACTGTTGAGTAACCGATTGTGCTCATCATCACCTCCATAGTCTATATGGAGGTGCGTTCCATTGCGTTTTCATCTCCACCCTATTAAACTGGCAATCTCTAGTTACATGCATTCAGACCTGGTACTACTATTGCCATTATCCTTCGGACCCGTGGTATATCAAACTTCTGGTCAGTTTACGAGAATTTTCTCTTTCCGGTCTGTCCCGATCTTGTGTTACAGGTTGCTTGTGTTCTTCTGTCAGACAGCTGCCACCAGGCCTTGATCTCGCACACGGGCGAGTACAATCGTCCACCACCCGTATATGTCTGTGCTCATTCCATCCCTAGTCTATACTTATCTCATCACCGACTTTGGAGTGCAAGATGCGCTCGGGGAGATTGTCTGGTGAGTGGGTTCCCGTTCACAACATTTTGGCGCTCATTCCACCCCAGGAGTCTGATTGTATGCTGTCGTTTTCCTTCTCTGACTACCATTGACAAAATTCGCAATCCAGGTCGAAGTCTTCTTTAACGTATGGCATTCGTTCGACCTTGCCGCGTTCCCCTAGCTTATCATACATACTAGGGGTTCACCGCGCTCTTTGTTCAGTCCTTCCTAGCAATGCGTGTTTACAGGCGTACGTTCCTACCCTTTGCCAACTGAATCCAACCACTGAGTCTCCTCGCAGTCAGCAACAAAAGCTGGCTTGCCACTGGCTCAGTGGTAAGTTGCGCGCTTCGGGAAACGCAATGTCATTTCTTAGTCTTTTTTTTCCTAGATGGTACTAGTCATGGGTGAATTCGGTGAGTTGCATGCTCTTAAACTCGTTCCCCCTCGTACTAAGACCGCCACTCCTAGTTTTGGTTCTCAGTGGGTCCAGATAGTTTCATCGATGGAGACATTGACACCGACGCCACCGCCTAGTCTATGCTGCCCAGGCGTATGTTTCGACTTCATATTTATTTTATTGACGTTTTGCTGACGCGTGCTTAGTATACACTTCCAAACGTTTACACAGCTGGCTACGCTTAAGGTGACAAGGCCAATTCAGTCCCACGAACAGCCCGCTGATGACACCTCTAGAGTCTTTCGATGTCAATTAATGCGGTCGCCGCAGCGGGGGACGTTCTCATTGCCGTGTTCCTTTGTTCTCTGTTGCAGATGTCGCGAACTGGCTTCCGGAGGTGAGTGTTTTTACACGCGTACACTACGCATTCTGAAACTCCGTTTTGTCAGATCTGATACAATGATCAATAAATTAGTAAGTGTTCATGTCGCTAGTGTCATTTTCGGCGAAAGACAAGCGCAATCTAGATCTTGTTCAGTATCAACACTGGTTTTTTGACTAGGTGAGCTTGGTGATCCGATTATTGACAAGGAGCATATTGCTGACAGCGCGACAGTCTCTGTGCCGTCGCTTCGTTGGTATCCGTAAGCATCGGCGCGCGGCTCCTCCCATCGCTTGCTGATGTCACCCTGCGATAGATTTCTGCGTGGCCGGGCACGTTTATCTACATCGCATTCTACTTCTGCCTTGGCCGATGTACGTCCTTGGTCGGGAGCGAAGGTTCCCTTGTTGATGTAATCCTCCACAGTGTATTGCAATTCCCTCCTTGCAACCCTGAACGCGCGCAAATCGATGAGAGGCGAGTCTGGTAGTGATGAAATGTCGCTTTCCCTCCAGGGCGTGCAACAAAAGACGAATCACAGTATGATTGGAACTGTACCAAGGGTAGGTGCCTCGAGGGATTGCGTTGAACATGGTCTCATTATCTCGTCAGCGCGTCCCAAACAATATTTCCATAAAGATCGACACCACGCAAGAGCTCGTCAGGGATGAGGTGAGTAGCACGTGCAAGTGCATGCGCTTCGCTCGACTGACGCTGTGCCTCACTGGTCAGCAGTACTCTGCGCTGAGTCGTGACGTAAAGAGTCCCGAGGTTGTCTGAGCGAGCTTGCACATAATATGAGAGGGATTAGAATGTATCCAGAAACCGTTTTATGCGACGTTTCACCACTCCTTTTGCGGTTTCAATCGTTTTCGAATTTGCTCCTGAATTCCTTAAAGTTTAGTCAGTCCTGACTTGTAGCATAGTATAAGTTCTTCATGACTGGCGCTGGAATCGTGTCGCGACTTGGGTAATTGCGTAATTTTTTGGATGTTATATAATAGGTACCTTTTTGCAGATTAACCCATTGTTCAAAGTATGCCTGTTACAAATGTTTTTTACTCGAGTGTTCAGGGGGATTAACGACAATTTTACGCTTGATGGAAAGTCTCCATGCTACATCAATATTGAACTTTCTCGGGTGGCGTAGCAGGGGGAATGCCCGGTAACGAACAGTGGCTCATTGCGGACTGTATGGGGTGATGATGTACAGTCGACTCCCTCATGCCCGATAGCCCTCGGTTTGTCATACAAGCTACCAGTTATCAGGGAGTATCGGTTCTGCGAGAACTCAAGTAGTGGCTGACGAAATGATCTATATCAACCCGGGGACCGGGATCTTACTATGCTAGCAATGTCACGGTTATGGTTCCTTAGCATAGAAATACTGTGTCAATGTAGTATCCTTCAAATATGCTATCTCCTTTGCACGAGTCCTCTGTGCAAATGTGCTGAGCATTGTTTCAAACTTACGGGCGAAAGGGTCATCAAGATCCTTTGTATATCTCCGTAGCGACAGCACTGCCCTGATAGCCTCAGTACGTGTTGGCGCTGGCTCGACTGGACGCATGCATCAATGTCATCTGAACCTGTTCCTGCGATGACCGACCCCTTGTATGTACACCCTTTTCGCCTCCATGACAACTTGGTAGATCCCCTCATCCGCCGCATCAGCAATGCGGTGGACTTTAGTTTCAGGGTTAAGAAAGGCTGCAACAGCCATTCGGTTTGATCGTTGGAGAGCTCCGGTTGGCTCCTTTGCATGCACGAGTCTCATCTTGAACCTTCCTTAGTCCCTCTTTGAGAATGTCAATGTCGCGTTTCATAATGAGAAGGCCACAACTTGTGTGACTATTGAGATGGTGTTTCGGACTAATATTGAATATATCCTAATCTGGAAGCATCCATCGCTTTTCTACCCCAATATCTGTATCGGGTATCGGGTGTTGTTATTGATTTACTGCATACCGATACGGAAATCCAAAAATGTATCAGATCTCGGGGAGTATCGATTATATACGGTATCGGGTATGACTGCAATATCATACGCGGCTGGCTGGGACCATGACATTGCATGCTAGTAGTTCCGAGTCGCAAATTTTTTTGCATTCCTACATGCAAACGAGTAAGAGAAATGTTAAATAACATACGAAATATCATACACATACCATAAACTACCGATAGCTTGTTAGGGTCCCGAAGACGAGGGCTGGGTCCTGTCGGAAAATGGAAGTGCCACTCCATATAATATTGATCGTTCCGCTTAGTGGTCCATATTTACCATAAACCACTTATATAGCTTGTCCGAGACTGCCAGGGATCATTTCGTGCAAAGCACACTCCATTAGCGGGGTAATGATAACGAAGGGGGTACCCTGGGCAAAATATATAACCACGATACTGTACGAGAGATTCATTTCAGACCCTGTTACCGCGCGGATTGCCGCAAGTGTTTTCGCATCTGATCTCAGGGAGAGTGCTTACCAATCGGAGGGTGACCCGGAGAGTGCTCGCAAACCGAGAGCCTATTAGGACGGTGTTTTCCGCACTATAGGCTCCCGGAGCGGGCGGGACCGGCAAGCGTCGCTTCGATGAACCACTCAGTGATAGACCTCGAAGCTTGTCTTTTCCGTTATTCCCGCTCGCTCGCACGCTGTCGCGGAGGTCTTGATCGGCCCCCGAGGATGACCCACCTATGATAGATGAACAGTGTTACTTGGAGCCTTCTCGTGTGTGGGTTCGGCTCTCCCTGGCCCCGTGGCATCTTGCACCGTCGACGTTGGTCTTCTTGATGAACCGATTAGGAGAGCGTTCCATGTTGAAAGTTGTAGGTGTGGACGGGGTCTCTCGAAGACGGCTCCTCGGAGACGACTTCCCCGCGATGCGATCACGGACCACGGTGTTCTGTCGGTAAGAAACCCTTGGGCCTCGATGGCGTAAACGCGCGGCCCGTCTCAAAAAGGACAGGTGGAGTGTGTCCGACTTGGCGAGAAGGCTCGAATTCGGAATTGTGGAGCTGGAGTGAACGTATTCAGACGGGGGCCAACATGCAGGAATGAGGTTTTTTTCACATCATCACCGTGTTCGGTGATTTTCAGGATGGGTTTCGTTGGAAAGGTGGTTAGATTGCGTCGGTGGCGCCGCGGTTTGTAGAAAACGAAGCATGATGTGGTCCATCCGAGGACGTGCGGAACCATCCGTGGGGGTTGTGCATCATGCCGACGTAGCGGAGTAGCTTACATAGCAGACGTGAATCGCCGTTGCATCCCCCGTCGAGCTTTGAGTGAGCAGGGCTCAAGTGTGGATCGGATAGACAGCCGGCGAGGTTGCAACTTGCTTACCTTGATTGTCATTGATCGATTGATCCGTCATAACCAGCTCCCAACGGACAGAGTCTCGGAAATTGGGGGTTAATCGACTGAACTTCTTTTTGCTATTCCGATCAACCTTCGGTGATCGTGGGATGAGTAGGTGGAGCGAGCCGATTGGGTGTTGTTTGGCAAAGGCTTTGAATCCAAACCTTTGCGTTCACAGTCGTCTGAGTGGTACTATCGACGAAGCTCGTGAACGTTACGACGTTGAGGCCTGGAGTCCTATTTAAGAGACCCCGATCCAGATCACATTTATGACTTTAACATGGAGTGTTTGAAATCCCCAGGTCGGTTTTTTATTCAAGATTGACGATGAGATTCGGCCTGAGGCGGGTGGTGCAAGACCTCAGTGAGGAGGACTAGCCCCACAACCGCAATGCTGTGGCAAAGTCGTTCGTCCACCGTAACCCCGAGGAGGAGATGCTTCGCAGGGAGCTGATTGGGCTAGACAGTGTGTGAGCAGGTTGGCACAAATGGGGAGTCGAAAGGCCTATCAGTTGTCCCCGCTTGGCAGGGAGCCTATGATCACGAATGCCGTTGTGATAGGGCTCCACGTCTGGCAGTTCCTGGGGACCTTGAGTTTCAATGTTGAATATTTCGTACTACAGTATGCCTGAAACCGATGTGGCAACAAGTACCCTGGCACTGTCCTGCTCACAGCAACATCTAGGTTCGTACTTAGGGTAACTGCAGGGATTTTACTCAACCTTCGCCAAATGTAGATCTCTTGCACGGAATGATCCAGACTGGCTATGGTAAGCACAGTGTATTTTAATATCAGGTTCGGACACTTCCATTCCTCAGGCACGACTTATCCCACCAGGTCCATGGGACCCTGACAAGCTGTTAGTGGCGTATGATATGCTATAATCTTCCGACATTATCACTCTCTGGCTTGTTTGCCATGCCTCCGAGCAGTATTTGATAGTGCTGTGGTTACGCTTGTGTCACTGGGGGCGTTAACTTTGCACGAGGTCGCCGTACCTCG
>QFEL01001377.1:0-27747 GCA_003316195.1 Neoboletus brunneissimus | reverse complement strand
TGTTTCGCAGAACATCATTCCGTTTGCTGTGGTCGGATCTGAGCGCAGCGTGATCATTGAGGGCAAGTCGGTGCGTGGACGAAAGAACCGGTGGGGAGTCGTGAACGTGGAGGACGAAAATCACTGCGAGTTTATGCACCTGCGCAACTTTTTGACGAGGACGCACCTGCAAGACCTGATTGAGACGACGGCGCAGATCCACTATGAGGCGTTCAGGTCGAAGCAGCTGCTCGCGTTGAAGGAGGGAGTGCAGCAGAGGCCGGCTGCGAGCCAATAGATTGTTGTGCGAGGATACCCGGGGGGACTGCGCTCGTTTTGATTTTTGACGGACGATGTCGTTTTTCTGATTGATCGCTCACGTTCATTTCTCGATCTTGATTATATTACATTTCTCAATTTATGCTGTGTCCCGTGTGTCATCGTCATCTGCCCCTCGGTCCGGCTGCGTTTCTAATCAATGCTATGCCCGCTCCCACCGTCCTTCTCGAAGGCCACCATGGCCCCCTCCCTCGCCCGTTGGCGCCCTGCCCTCCCCGCCTTCAACATCGAGTCCCTCTTTGCCCGCAAACGCGGCCCTGGCACATTCCGCACCGTCGTCGTCAACCACGCACTCCCAGACAGCTTCTTCGACCGCAAGCACAGACCACTCAACGCTCACGTCCATCCCACGAACCAGGTCATCTCCTCAAAGTACACCATCGTCACCTTTCTCCCCCGCAACCTCCTCGAGCAGTTCCGCCGCATCGCCAACATGTATGTCCCCCCCTGCCCCCCTCTCATCTCCTCCCTCACCCCCCTCCAGCTTCTTCCTCTTCATAGCCATCCTCCAGTTCTTCCCAGAGTTCTCCACCATCTCCCCCGGTCTCGTCCTCTTGCCCATCCTCATCGTCCTCAGCATCACTGCCATCAAGGATGGCTACGAAGACATTAAGCGCCATCAGTCGGACCGTCGCGTCAACCACTCCACCGTCCGAGTCCTCTCGGGTCCAGACTGGTCCAACCCGAACTTCTCAGGCACCAAGAGTCGCACTTTTGTCAGGGGCATCATCCCCAAGCGTAACCCTCCCCGCAGCGATCCCGAGTCTGCCGTCCCGTCGGACCCTGCCATCGAGTTCGACAATGACCACTCCTCCGACCCCTTTCCTGATCACAAGCCCCCCAACGTGCACTGGAGAAAGACCCTCTGGGAGGACGTCCGCGTCGGCGACTTTGTGAAAATCATGAACAACGAACCGATTCCCGCAGACATCCTTATATGCGCTACCTCTGAGGACGAGAACGTCGCCTTTGTTGAAACCAAGAACCTCGACGGAGAGACCAATCTCAAGTCGCGCAATGCATCTCCAGCCCTTGCTGACCTTCGTACCGCTCAGGACTGCGCCAGTACCCTCAACCCGTTTACAGTCGAATGCGACCGTCCGGACACCAACATGTACAAGCTCAACGCCACTGTCACTCGCAACGGACAGGTATCTCCCGTCGATATCCCGATGGTTCTCTTGCGTGGCACTGTCCTTCGAAACACAGATTGGGCCATCGGTCTTGTCCTCTTCACCGGCGTGGATACCAAGATCGTCCTCAACTCTGGCGGTACTCCAAGCAAGCGGAGCAGGGTAGAGCGTCAGATCAATCCTCAAGTGTATGTTCCTCGCTTCCATTCCCTCATCGCCATACTTACTCGTTCCCAGTGTCATCAATCTTGCTCTTCTTGCTTTGATGGCAGTCGTTTGCGGTATCGCTGACTCGCAGATTGAGAAGCAACTTTATCCGGAAGGCGCGCCTTGGTTTTATGGCGATGACGTTTCTGACGACAACCCAAACATCAACGGTTTGATTACCTGGGCATTTGCCCTCATCACGTCCGTATCTCATATCGCCCCACGTTCTAGGTGCTCATTCCTTCTAGGTTCCAAAACGTCGTACCGATATCACTGTACATATCCATAGAGGCCGTGAAGACCTGTCAGGCACTGTTCATTTACTTTGATTATGACATCTTTTACAAGAAGACGAATCAGCCTACACTCGCTAGGAGTTATAATTTGTCGGACGACCTCGGTCAGATCGAGTACATATTTTCCGACAAGACCGGGACATTGACACAGGCATGTTTATTTCGTCTACAACGGTTGGCATTGTTGTCTCACGCAGCCTTAGAATTCGATGGTGTTCAGAGAGTGTTCCATCGGCGGTGCTGTATATCACGGTGACCCCGAAGAGGACGAGGACCTTGATGTCAAGAAACACACTACGGTCGACGAAGCCAATGGCGAATTTCAAAACGTGAGCCGCGACTCGTCATTTGGCTCTACTTCTGCTGGACCTCCCTCCGCTGCGAGCCCTACGATTGGTCTAGACGCTCCCCATCAGCCGGCGGTCGTCAAGCTCCCCAGTGGTGTGCTCAGGCATTTCAGCGATCAACAGCTGAAGCAAGACCTGGCTCGGGCTGTCAATGCCGAACCTGGATCCGAGAACGAGGCACAAGCACGCGCATTGAACGGCTTTTTTTCCGTCCTGGCATTGTGTCACACTGTCATCACTGCTGTTGATCCAGAGACTGGTGTGATCGAATACAAGGCCCAGTCACCCGACGAAGCGGCCCTCGTTCAGGCAGCTGCGGACGTTGGATTTGTTTTCCGCGGTCGGGATAGGGAGATTCTCATGCTCCAGACGCCGTTCTCAAAGGAAATAGAACGGTACGAGTTACTCGACATCCTCGAGTTCACAAGCGCTCGCAAGCGCATGAGTATTATCGTACGCAAACTCGACGAGCACGATTCTCGGCTGTTCCTCTTGGTAAAGGGGGCTGATAGTGTCATTTTTGAGAGGTTGAAGGCGGGTGGCGACGAGCTCAAACGAACGACTGAGAGGCATCTCGACGATTTTGCTAACACGGGGTTGAGGACACTCACGTTGGCCTACAAGGTCATACCAGGTTCGTACGCCTCCTACCTTCCTTTTCATATACTCATCCCGTCGCATTCAGAGGATGAGTACGAGAGTTGGAGCGAACGATATCATGAGGCTTCCACTGCGCTCGAAGATCGAGAGAACAAGGTAGAAGCCGTGAGCGATGAGATGGAAAGGGATCTTCGTCTACTAGGGGCCACTGCGATCGAAGATCGTCTGCAAGACGGCGTACCCGAAACGATAGCCGACCTTAAGCTTGCGGGTATAAAGATTTGGGTGGCTACTGGCGACAAGCTCGAGACCGCAATCGGTATTCGCTCATTACGCCCGCCATCCCCACGCTGACTTTTCTCCATCGTGCAGCCATCGGCTACAGTACGAATCTCATCGCTGATGACTCAAACGTCATCATCATTCGCGGTGGGGATGCCGGACCTTCCGTCTACCAACAGATGGCCAGAGCTATCGAAGAGTTCTTCCCAGATGCTGACATTCTGGAAAAGGAAGGCATTCCTGATATCGCGACTTCAGATTCCGGTCCATACCCATTGCGCCGTCTAAGCACTAGCGTCCCCTCCGTTGTGGGTGAAGGGAACGGTACAAGGCCAGGGGGATATGTGCTTGTCATCGATGGCACGGCGTTGGGCTATGTGGGTGTCCCGTGCACGGATGGGTTCTGGATGCTTACGCCTAGCCCAGGCTCTTGCTGACGATCAGAACAAGGAACTGCTGTTGCAACTCGGGACTCGATGCGAAGGCGTCATATGCTGCCGTGTTTCCCCTCTTCAGAAAGCTCTTGTTGTCAAACTCGTCAAAGACGGTCTTCGCGTAATGACCCTCGCGATCGGTGATGGTGCCAACGATGTCAGCATGATCCAAGCTGCTGATGTCGGAGTCGGCATTGCTGGCGAGGAAGGTTTACAGGCTGTCAACTCTTCCGATTATGCTATTGCCCAAGTATGTTGTCCCATCAAGGGTTTGTGCGATACCTCATCATCTCTCTTTTTGAACAGTTTCGGTTCCTCAAGCGACTGATTCTCGTCCACGGTCACTGGTCTTATGCGCGTAATGGAACCATGTAAGTTATTTTCCCTTCATCAATCTAAACGCAGGGTGACCTTGGCTCGTTGCAGGATCGTCAACTTCTTCTACAAGAATATTGTGGCAGTAGGAGCGCTTTGGTGGTTCCAAATCTATTGTGGTTGGAGTTCAGCATAGTACGTCCACCCAATCACGACCCTTTCTCGGTCCCGAAACTCACTCTCCTTAGTGCTTTTGAGTACACTTACCTTCTTTTTTGGAATTCATTCTGGACCCTTGCTCCTGTGCTTGGCATTGGCCTTTTTGACCGTATAGTTGGTATGTGCCTTTGGCTCTTTATGGCCTTTGTCTCACTCGCCTTCAGATGCTGATGTTCTTATGGCCTTCCCTGAGCTGTATCGATATGGTCGCGAGCGAACATGGTTCACTTTGAAGCTGTTTTCCATTTACATGATTGATGGTGTCATACAAGTATGTTGTGATGAGTCTCAGGTTACTCGGCGCTGACCACTCTTATAGTCCGTTTCGTTGTTTTTCATTATCACTTACACATATTTCACGACCACCACTCGTTCCGACGGTTATGGCATTCAGTTGTACGAGTACACTACGGTAAGCCATTCTCGTCGACTTCATCGCAATTTCTGATGTTCCACAGACTTTGGTCTTTTCCGCTGTGGTAGCTGTCAGCTTGTTCAACGGTCTTAATACCAACGTGTGGACTGGGTGGGTCTTCTTCGCAATTTTGCTCGGAATTGTGTTGCTGCTGGTATATACGGTACTGCTATTCCTTTACTCGCTGCGCTTCGAGGGCTCACTACTTCCTTGCAGCTCGTGTATAATGCTATCAGCCCAGGGTGGTTTGTGACCGACGTTTATGGCAACAACCAGTTCCTCTTCCCATCTGCCTACTTCTGGCTATGCCAGCCACTCTGTGTCGCGATTGCGCTCCTTCCTAGGTATTTATACCGGGCATGGCAAACCGGCTACGCTCCAGGTGACTTGGAACTGCTTCGTTACATCAGAAAAACGCAACCAAATCTCGACATGACCACCGCTCTACGCCACGATCACAACGATAGTGCAGCTCCACGGTCTTCATTATCGAGATGGAGACCATCCTCACGGATGTCACGGCCGGTGTCAGTCTCATCAGCGCTTTCGGGTACCCCAGGAGCTGGAATACCAGTGATGAACGACAGCGTGGACACGCTTTCTTTGGATCCTCGTAGGACCCCCGTGAGCCGCACGGACATGTCTACCGGATTGCGTTCCATACACCGCGGTTTCGACTTTGCGACAGAAGAAGGTGGTGTCGCGATGCGCCGGATGCAAAGTAATTTGTCTGAGCGTCGACAAAGCAATCGTCACCTTCCTCTACCTATAGAAGCGAAGCAGTCACCAAAGAGGAAAGCCTCCCTACGCATATTTTCTTCGCTAAGGCGTAAAAAGCCCACAACACCGAACAAGGAGGACTAGTTACTGGAATACTCAAGCTTGCATGATCTATTGCTATTTGTTTTCACCCCATTGCATCTCTCATCTGCTTTGTATGCCTTGCAAGCTTGATCATTGTATCTGTTTTGGCTATTTATTTACCCCCACGTTAGCTTCCATTCCTTGACTTGCGGTTCTACGTAGTAGCGACGGAAGGATATCAGGATTAATGCGACTAGCACAGCTGTGTGCGAACGAGATTTTAGAGATGACGCAGGTTAACACGCAGATTAACACGTACACGAGCAACGAGATCATTTCCATTCAGAACCCTAGTAGAGAAAAAGAAAATAAACAAAAAGGCGGATGCTGCACGAAATAGTATATAGATGCTACAACGGACCAAGAAGATGCAATCATCGGAGGCGCAGTCCACTCCAAGTCATGTCATGACGTCGTCCCACTCACCCCATTCACCGCCGACCGCACGCAAGTGGACTTTCTCCCCGGATACTCCAAAGTACGCAGCCTTGAACCAAGTTTTCATATCTTCCTCCGCAAAGGGGCCATAAGACTCTCCTGGTGGTTGTCCAGGTACATTCCACCTATACTCGTACTTCACGTCGGCGGAGGGGGGGACCCAATCGTCCTTGATCTGCCTACTAGATCGTACGTTGCGGACGAGTTCTTCGTAAGTTTTTGAGTAGATGTCAGTGTCTCCGAGTGACATGATATTTGATGCAAGATGAGTGATCACATCAATATCGGACGTGCCCTTCGGTGGACGTTTGTCCACCACCATGTTAGAGTCGTCCTTTGATCTGCCGTTTGCATGTTTTCTGACGGGCTACAGTCAATGCATGAACATCATAATCCTTGCATGAAGAACGTACCCAGAGTTCTTCTTCGACTTTAGGCCCAGCCGCTGCAATGCCTCCAGTACTGTTTCTCCGCGCTTGAGCATACCGACAAGTTGAATTTCCAACGCGGTCTTGCCACCGCTTTGTTCAAGTTCTCTCTCCTCTGCCTTCATCTTCTCCTTCTGTATCCTATCTTGTTGACGTTTCCTGCGCCGGGCCATCTTGATCTCCTTTTCGTCGACTCCGTCCATCCATCGATCATGCACGGCATGTGGATCAAACGTCTTCACATATGTCCCGTCCGCAGCAAACTTGCCTTCCTCCATCTCCTCCCGCATATTGAACGACGAGATCTCGTACCCCATTCGTACCTTCTTCCTCCGCTTCGCGTCGTCCTCGTCTTCCGGCTCGCCTTCGTCCTCGCTTTCGCTCTCGTGTTCAGACTCGTTGAATTCTTGACCCTCGATGTCTCCTAGACGTAGGAATTCTTCCCTTTTCCGAGAAGGCGTGTCCTCCGCGTCTTTCTTTGCTTCTTTTTCTCCCATAGAAAACATATCGTCCTCGTCTCCGTCTGCTTCCCCGGCTTCGTCCTTTCTGCGACTGTAGACGACGCCTTCCCCGTCATCGCTCGAGTCGCTCTCGTATCCTTCGTTCCGTACGCGTCCTTTACGCTTTGCGGACGGGTTCTCGAGAGCGTTGTCGACTTCTTCAGCAAAGTTGAGGGGGTCATCGCTGGGGTCCACAAAGCGCAGTTTCTTTGGAGGCTGTTGATCTCCCGAGGTGGCAGACCGCTTCTGTGCTGTGCGATTCTGCATGTCGTGCTGAGCTGAAGATATGCCAATGATTTACGGATGTTTGTCGTTGACTGGGACGGTCACGTTACTAGCCAATGGATTATAGCGACGAGCTAACAATTATCTTTGGTATGTACTGAGATCGTAAGAATAGGCGGTCCGGGTACTCCAGGTCAAACAGCCGTCGCCTTCATGATAGCAGCTACATACGCAAGTTGATTCTCGATGGAAGCGTGCGAAATGAGAAGTGTGCTCGAAAGTCCCCTAAGGTGGGTGGGAGCCCCGAGTTTCTCAGCAATATTGGCATTTTCGGACGAGTACATCACGCAGACTTCTTTGCCAACTGGCGCAATAAGCTGAACAACCTGGCTCAGTACGACTCAGGGGTTGAAGGGTCTGCCATACCGTCTGGGATGATTCAAAACGTTGCAGCAACGTCGAGAAGCGTTCTTGCTGCATTGTCTTCGCAGAAGGGTCGAGAACAACTCGAGCCGTGCCGTCGCTCTTGAAGGTGCTTACCATGGCAAGCGCGTCCTCTGCGGAGTAGAAGAGTGCTACTTTGCTGCCGGAGGAGTTGCCAATCAAGATGTCGCTTATCCGTGCTTTGATATCGCTACAGTCCTTGAGAACCAGCGGAAGTTCAACGCTATCACCAAGAATAACTTTGAACGTCGTCGAGAACCTGTAACAATAATGAGTCAAATTCTCAACCATTCTCGGACGAAGCGCTGACTCGTTTTTAGTGACTGGCACAGGGTTTGCCGTGGAGCCTTGATATCTATAGGCTAATTTAGCATCACACACAACGAGGTAACACCAAACTGACAATGGACCAAAGATGGTTGACCGGAAGGAAGACTGGGTGGTGCTGAAGGAATTGAAAGGCGTTTGGGTTGACGGAAAAAGGTGCTCCTTGGCGAGCTCGATGCTGGATCATACCATGATCAATACAAGATCAACCATTTAAGTGTGATATACCATACTTCTTTTTCACAGCCTCATCCACCGGAGGAGCAACAACGGCTGGAACAGAAGCGTCATCATTAATTGGGTTTGAAGTTTGCTGTCCCCCCTCAGACACAGAGGATGAGACATCCGCGACATGGTCGCTCGCCTTGCAACCCTCTGTGACCTCGACCGAAGGTTGATTGGGGAATTCCTCCTTCGCTGGTGTTGGCGTTAAATTCGATCCCTGTATCTGCTCGACTTCCTGTGGTTGTGGTATGGAATCATCTTCGTAATCAGGAAGCGTTTCCAGATCTGTCTGGAGCCCCGCCAACTTAAGTAACTCATCTCCGGAGGGAGGGGGACCCGGTTGGGAATCTGACGTCGTCTGATGGCCCTGGTCAACTACAATATCCTCATCACTCCACGACGTGACAAGGAGTTTATCTCCTTCAGTCGTGCCACGAGTGACTGGGGCTTCTTCAATCTCATCGGGCTGATCACGTTCTACGGTGACACCTGCGAATTTTCCCTTGACGCTTTTCAAAGTGCCTTTGGTGGCAATGAGCAAGGAGCTACGGTTCTTGGTAATCAGGCCAGAAGAAGACCGGCCAGGACCAGGTCTGCCACCTCGCTTTGCAATATTGCGACTCGGGCCACTGGTGGAAGGTGCCTCATCAGTGGGGATGGGCATCAAGCGAGCTTTAGCAGTTATGCGAGATTGTTTGTTCGTGGTCTCAGGCGTGGTTGTATCAATAAGCTTGACAAGAGGGTTCTTAGCCCGGGCACGGTGGTGGGGAAGGATGGGGTCTTTCTGAGTTTCCGGCGCTGAGAAATGTGATGGCGAATCGAAAAGAGGATCGAGAGAGCCGAGGATGGGCGAGGTAGGGGCTTGGGACTCGGGAGCCGCATCGTCTGGAGGGGGAAAGGTAGTCGAAGGTGAGGATTGCAGTCGCGGTCGAGCTTCTGATTTTTGAGCAGACACTTGTTCATCCGTGTTCTGATCGATGTCGATTGGATTACCGCTGTAAAAGTGCTCGAGATCGTCGAACGCAATCCTTTTAGATCCATTCGCACCCCCGCTTGCTGTAGCCAGGTGCCGCGCTCCGGTGGTATCTTCTTCCGCATCCTCCGTGCCCACTTGCATGAGTTCGTCTTCCACCTCGACTACATCTGGATCCGTTTCGCCATCTGCGTCAAGTTGCGAGTCACCTGCGGATGGCATGCGTTTGGGAGCTGACTTCCGTGGTCCCGGAGAAGAAACTCGTCTCCGTTTGGGTGACCTGGCAGACATTCCCCCGTTTTTCTGCGCCACTGTGGATACCGTGCGCTTCGGCTTCGTGTACCCCCATTCATCATCAACGGTGATCTGGACCCGCCGGCGCTTTCGGGCGGCCAACGGTGGCGCCGAGATGCTCGCACCATTTGAACTTGAAACACCTTCGGAAGAAGGTAGCGCTTGAGTTTTTGCCGGGTTGGCCTTTCTCTTCAGACTCTTTCTACCTAGCAATTACTGTCAGTTACGCAATCCAATGGATACCATTGAGGTGCGAGGATACCTGGCGGTCCAGAAATAAACAATTCCTCTCCCTTCTTGAAGGCGGTAGCATCGGAGATATCTCTACCACCAGTATCTACGCGTTCCCAGAAAGCTTCTAGAATGTGTTCAGAGCCTCCTTGGAATGAATCTGTAGGTTCCCAACTGGGCTCGAACGGTTTGGTTAGGGCTCCAACAGGTTCTTGAAAGTAACATACGTGCTGTCATCCCAATCATACCCTTTCCACTACGACACAACCAATAAGTGGATAGTGAGTAAGATGGAAGCGATGGACGAACCTTGACGTGGTATTTCTACACAGTTCAATTCAGTACGGTAAAGTGCTGAATAGAGATGAATCGTACCCATGTAATTTTCTTGCCCCTCTTGTCGTGAACGCGGGCCCTGGTGACAGACTCTGTACACGGCAGGTCAAGTCGGTGTGGATTTGAATGAGTACAGAAGAAAACACTGACCAACTTCGTACTCTTGCGGTCCGTCCATGCGAGTAGTCAGGACTAACCGCGACTTCGCACTGGCGGTCCTATACGCGGTTCAGCCGACGGGAAAAAACTTCCATTCCTGGCATCTGCCATCTACTGGTCGCATTAATGTACAATCACGCCCGGACTAAGGAGTAAACCAAGGTAGCAAACACGAGTCAGACAAAATCAATATGTAGTAGATAACATCAATATTCGTGCGAGACAAACGTTAGTCTAACTCGGGCATGGACAAGCGCGATGAGACCAGGCACTCCTTGACCCAGTTAACATCCCCCACAACGACATCTTCGCCAAGCTTGACTGATCCAAGAAGGCCTCGTTCTTTGACAATGATATAATCAAAGGTCTGTATGTGAGCAGGAGACACTTGTTTCGTATCGGCGACTGCCTCGACCTTGGCTGCACCCATACACAAAATGATCCAGGGAACATACCGGCTGGCTTCTTCGGGAGCATTCTGCAACATTATGGTGTTATGCTCCGTGCGTCAAAGTTAAATTACTACACGTACTTTCCTCGCCCGGTTAGAGGGAAGGGGAACTAAGTCTGCGCCAACACAAAGCACCGTTTTCTGTGAAAACAGCTTGATTGGCACTCGACTGGCCATAATGTCGGTAAGATGTTCTGTACAGTTTCCCCAGTCAAGGTCAACAAGCTGGGAGATTCTGGCACCGAGAGTATCAGAATACCCCGCTGGAAGAAGGAACGGTTGCCAGTCCTGAATGTACTCAACTCAATACCATGCATTCTGAGAGACGTATATAAAACATACCGATGAGAACTTCCCCTCTCTTGTCAACCACTCGAACGAGAGGCACGGAATTCCTAACGCAAGTGCTAGGAGAAATTTAGGCTTTTGGTGCGCGTCATCGGATAGAAGGAAGACACGGTCCAGCTTTACTGCCGGCCTCCAGCGAAAATCTTGTGGCGCTGCGATCCATCGCTTGTTGGATTGACTATGTCTGCCTTCCATGGCAAACACACTAGACCAATCTTCAATCAACAGCCCTCCGTGCTCTTTGATAGCGCGCATCGCCTCGTCTTTCGTCTGAATGGGGTCTTCATTCTTAGGATTGATAGTGACTACGAAGCCCGTTTTGACCAACTCTCGCTGAGCTTTGCCAGAGGTAGCGCTGATAACTGACTTTCTGGATGGTGTCGTGTCAGTGGGAGACTTCGGTTTGACCACAGTGACAATGTTCTCTGCCACGACTGTGCGTTCCTTCCACTGACTTTGAATCGTCCGATTCGCAATGCGAATGTCACCGAATCCTACTTGAATGGTTGCTACTGCCTCCCCGTTATCGATCGCCAATTTGAACGCCCCATGAGAATCTGCATGGCTGACATCGCTAACCACAGCCTTGACGTTGTCCTGAATGGCGATTACTCTGTCGCCTACTAGAAGCTCTCGGCGACGCATATTTTTGAGTTCGACTTCATCTTCCGTCCCATCATCAAACTTGACCAGATGCTTGTTTTTCAGTCCGCGGGAGTAGACGACACCGGAGTAATAATGACCATCTTGTTTCCACAATGCGAAAACTCGTGTGGCCAGCTCTGCTGTGAGCCCACGGGTGGATGATACTCCAGAACGTAACCTCTTGACAGAGCGTGTAGTAACGGCAGGAGTCTCGGACTGCTTGTTTCGAGACGCTTTCGACATTCCGCGAGTTGGATTTGCGTCTTCAATACGTCTTCTCTTCTTACGCGATGTGTCGGGTTTCGAAGGTGGGGGTGGTGGCGAGCCAACATCATGACCATCCGCGGACTCAGTCTTCTCTCCTTCCTCCTTCCGAACATTGGGATCCACAGCCCCCTCATCTTCAGTGGGGTGGCATGACGAGTCTTCTGAGCCCTCGGTATCGGATTTGTGGGAACGCTTCTTGCCGGCGACAGGCTTGGTGGCGGGAGGACACGTCGTGGAAGCGCGGCGCGCACGCGAAGGTTCCAAAGTTTGCGACCCTCTTCTTTTCTTCCTCTTCGAAGGTAGCATGTTTGCTGCAGCGGCAGGAGGATCCCTAGAAGAGAATGTTTGATCTTGCAGATCTTGTTCCGGAAGTGACGTCGGAACCTCTGTAGGCTCCGTTTTTGAAGGTTTTCCTCTGGTTTTCCTTCCATTCGTCGAGGACGAAGTAGGTTTTTGAGGTTGTTTTTCGAGAGCAAATAGTTGAACCTACCCAGGTGATGATAGTATCAGTTAAGGCCTATGGTCATCGAAGAAGTGGCGCAAATCACCTTTTCAGGAACAGCAGAAGATGCAGTCCTCGTTTTTCTGCCATGCACAGTCATGTCCTCCGCAGGGGCCACGGATCCCTTCGTGTTTCTGGAAGCTAATTCGATGGACAACGGAACATCAGCTTCGCTCTCCTCGACTTCCAAGGAATCAGGAACAAGGTCCCCAGATCCCAGCGCAGACATCGGACTGAGAGGGCGGAAAAGCTTCTTCAGCGGACTTTGCGTCGCGGCTCGATGGTGACTAGGTATTTGGGCGCTAGGTCCAGCCCGAAGGGGTTCAGAGTCGGGGACAATGTCCAGCGCATCTTCAGCTTCATCGTCATCATCCTCTCTCTGAGGTTGGTGTTTAATTGGACGAGAACCGGCCGTCTTAATTTGGCTGGTTACTGGCCGAGCCTGTATAAGATCATTCGAGTATGTCGATTCATCGGTGTGGCAAGGCTGCGTTTCCTCCATGCGAGAAGGCTGCGTTACCGCTCCCGTGGTGACACACGAAGGGGGTTCCACGGCTCCCGCCAAGTTACGCATCTTGTTGATCCGATACAGATTGCCTGGATGCACCATTCTTAACAAGCTCCTGGGATTGCTTGACGCGACAGTGGCACCAGGGGTGGGAGCAATCCACTCAAAGGGTGGAGAGCGCTGCCTGCTACTTCGTGGTGGCATGGTGAAGGTGTCATCTCTGTTAGGGGGCTCAACATCAACGTCGCCAACTTGTGTTGGTTCGATCTTCTTTGACTGAGTGGGCTCCGGGACCGGATCCGACGCGTCAGTAAGGTCCCGGTCGAGCATCTTGTCGAAGGACGATGAGCCGTGAAACTCGAACCTCGATTCCTGGCCAACGAATTCTGAACCACGATTGTGAAACGAGAAATCGTCATCCTTGTACTGTGACGTGCTTGAAGATTCACTGGGAGTGGCAGCTACGAGAATATTGGTGCGACGATTTGAAGCTGTCCTGTTTGCCCTTTGTGCTTCATACTCGCGCATAGCAGCCTCGAAGAAGTCTTTGTGCTCACTGGCATCTGGGAGCGTCCCGCCAGGATCTGTGGGCGAATGAATAACCTCCTGAGTTGGCGTCTCTCCCAGATCAGAGAGTGGCACATCAAATTGCTTTGTTGACGCGAGATATTGTGCTGCCAGGTCTTGTGAGACGGGGCCACCGAACGAGTCTTGGGAGGGAAAGGAAGGAGAACGACGGTACAGCCTATTCCCGACAGGCATGGACTTTGTTGATCGAGAGAGAGGACGGACTACAGCAGTGGTGGGGGGAGACTGAAAGGATCCGGACCTCGTCCCTAGAGACTAAGAGGTAATTATCTGAAAGCAAGAATGACGGAAGGACATGAAGAGTGGCTCACCGATTACCTTTCCAGCGATTGCCGAGACTGGACTAGCCCCATGTGCGCGAAAAAATTCCGAACTTGATTCTTGAACCGGAACATTGTCTGGCGAGGCTGGCGAAGTTGTGAATATTCCGGTCTGCTCGCTGTTTTCCTGACGTTTTTCTTTCTGGGAATCTTCGACTAGCACACGTTCGCCACTACCTTCCGGAGTCTGCAAAAGTGAAACCTGTAGACGGTAACGAGGTGTCGCCTGTCGGGCCGGGATTATCCTTGAATCCAATGAAAAGTCGGTTGCCGCATCGCCGTCGTCGTTTGGCGAGGCTAGATCCCAATATCTATTGTGTTCCTGACTTTGCTGTGCAGGTGCCAATGCATGCTGTAAAAGCTGGGTAGGCTGAGATACTAAAGGATCACTACAAAGTATATGGGTCGTGGACGTGTCAGGGTTTCGACGACTTCATTCCGAGAATCGAGAGAGACGCGCCTGTCCGTGTCCATGTCGGAATATCTCTTGCTCGATGATAATCTTTACCACCTAGCTGGTAGCGAAGTGCACACCGCAACGACTCAAAACTCTGCGCTCGGCTCATGCAAAGGCCTTGCTCTGCTTCTGCACACGCTGAACGCACAAGAACAACTTGGAGATGGCATAAGCGGTGAAGCTCAGGCCCGTCGTTTGAACCGCCACACATGCACAAAATCAATCCACGTGACCTCGACACGCTCATAAGCACGTGTCGGCTGTTCATTCTTCTCGTCTTGTTCATTCATCTGCTGTTACCCCAGTCGCTCCTTTCAAATCGCGCCGGACGCTTAACGGATCGTAAATAATGTCGCGCAGGCCTCGCAAGCCTCGCAAGACCACGCGAGGGCTTCCCGCGCGCAAGATATCCTTGCGGGCATCCGCCGAACCTGCGGATGACACTGAGAAATTGATGTCCAGCTCCAAAGAAAAATCGGAGGACATCAAGGTTGATCCGGCACACACACATCACTCTCATCCCAAGCTATCTCAGACGTCCCAGGCAACATCTCACTATGACTATAGTGTGCACGAGATCACCAACGTTCCGGCACCCATCCCAGATACCGGCCTACCACCCCCATCAGCAGGTACGGCCACGTTCGTTACGCCTCCCGCCTCAGCACCTCATACATCTGTTGCATCGAAAGCTTCCTCGAGCCATTTACATGTGGCATCGAAATCAGCTTTTGTACCACTGCCATCTTTGAAGACCCAAAACTTGACGGAGATTGAAGGGGCAGCTGCTCACTCATCCCTGGTAATTCATCCAACGCCGTCCATTCAACCTGTGGCGGCCACCACGACGAGTAGCGATTCACACAATCGCAGCGGTCAGTCGAACACCTTCCATTTGTCTACCACGGCGATTATTGCGCTCGCTATCAGTGGTGGTCTCACACTCTTTATTGTGGTCGTCCTGGTCAAACTCTTCCAGCGCCCCCGCCGGCGAAGGACCCCCACTCCCTCCCTACCCATCCTTCATGAAGGGACTTTTCCAGACGACAAAAGGGAAAGTGAAGGTTCTCCGATATTTGGGGGCAAGGAACACCCGTCCCCTACCCTGCAGGCACGGGGCGCGAAAGGAAACACCGGACTTTGGACATGGACCCAATACAACTCCGGGATCCCGAAACCTGCTCCTACGGTGACAGTGACCCGGTCGAGCTCCCAAGATCAACTGCTGACGGTCAATCAAAGCATCCAGCAAGATCGCCTTGGTGTAGTCGACAACGACACGACATATGTTCAAGGACAAAATCAGGGACAGTATCCGTTCGCTGGATATGGTAACTCGGACGCTCTCTTGAAGGCCAAGAGTCCAATCCCTTTGCAGCCAGTCCAGAATGCAATCACCCGTGCGGTATCGAGGCTCTCCACAGTATCCATGTCCCTCTATCCGAATTCACCTGGCGGGTATTCGCAAGTAGGGGCGGATGTTGGCCTTGCGATAGACGGTGTTACGCATGATGAACCAGCCACTGTTGCGGTACAGAAATACAAGGACAGGATGATGACATCTCGGAATAGAACCAGTATGATAGCACCTGGCAGCGCCAGGGACGCTGCAGCGCTGAGGCGGTCACAAAGCTTTGCATATGGCGGAATGGAACCCACTTCACCACCGAGTGCGTCTGGGAACATGGGGCAGTCGAACGGCGGGCGGGCTCGGATTAAATCGACGTACTACACACCGGGTTCATATCCTCGGACGTCAGGGGCCGCAACACACTATGGCAAACACGACACTGATCGTGAATACGATGGGATCCAACTTGAACGACATGGGGTTGAGCGAACAGATTCTCGACGGGGAAGGGACTTGACCTCGGCTCTCGGTCTCATGTCGCCGATTCCACCGTCTCCCCAGCCTACTTTGTATCCTGACGACTCGATGAGCGTGATTGGAGAAGCAAAAAAGGTGACTCTCACGGGACGCAGTCAAAAAAAGCCAGTCCCGAAGGCGAGTTCCCAATGTGACAGCCCGAGTCCGTCTGACGCGGCTGCGCTGGGGAGCTTGATGATGGTGGACTTTGCGGCGTCCAAGTCGACGGCGTCGCTGGTGAACATCCGACCGTGTGAGGCTGCGCGGGCGCGGGAGGGACAGGGGGGGACAGGGAAGAGCAGCCTTAAAAGGAGGGTGGAAGATAAGCCACCGCGTGTTCCGTCACCACCGCCGATTCCGTCGCTGGCGCAGATGGCGCTGGAGCATGCGGAGCCGGAGTATCACAGTCCTACGTACAGTATCTATGGGCTGTATGATGGAGACCGGAAGAGCTGTGGGGTGTCGTACGGATATTGAACGAAATCGATTTGTAGGACTTGGATTAGCTCCCATCTGCCATCTGCTGCGGAGAGACAGAAAATAAAATTCAAACGCACGGCCCCACGCGCGTCTCGTTCAGGCTTTTCACATCTCCCCAACATACCCCCTCCTTCCTTATACCCCCTCATCCATGTCTCAGTCCCAAGCCCAGCCCCGTCAGGACCCCCCAAAGGGCACAGACGACCACCTCGAATTCGAGGAGCTCGGTCTCTTGCCAGACGCTCCGCCGGTCCCTTCTCTATGCGGCTTGCCTTTGAAATATATATCGTCAGTCGTCCTCTCGCTCTACCGATCCACAGTCTTGACCCTCGCTTCATTCCAGTCTCGTCACCCTCGCCGTACAAAACTCCCTCCTAACGATAATAATGCACTATTCTCGCGTCTCTATCCCTCCTTCCCAGGCGTACTCCGCACCAGCCGCCGTTCTGCTCAACGAACTCCTAAAAGGCTCGATATCGCTCGCGATTGCCTTCATTCAAATAGACCCCTATATCTCCGACACGCCCCAGCTCGGTCTCACCACAGGCCGCTTCTGGAATCCCTCCAAGATATTGCTTCGCATGCGTAGACTAGGCAGGGAGGTTTTCAGCCCAGACTGCTGGAAATTGTCCATACCCGCCATCCTCTATGGTGTGTACATCCTCGCTTGCCATCCTCGCCCCTTTTCATTCCCTCCCCCTTTCGCCTCAAGTCATCCAGAATAACTTGCAGTATGTCGCAGCCACGAACTTGGAAGCCGCTACCTTCCAAGTCAGCTACCAAATGAAGATCCTGACAACAGCAGCCTTCTCTGTCCTGCTTCTCCGAAAACAGCTCAGCGCTAGTCAGTGGGTAGCGCTGTTCTTCCTCGCCATCGGAGTAGGCATCGTACAGATACAGACCGGGGCCATCGATTCAGCCAAGGCTGCCTCTCTCCTGTTCCAGGGTACTTCAATGAACGCTCTCAAAGGCTTTCTCGCTGTCGTGGCAGCGTGCTTTACGTCAGGCCTCGCAGGAGTCTATTTTGAAATGGTGTTGAAGAACTCTCAATCAGACCTCTGGATACGCAACGTTCAGCTCTCCGCCTTCTCGTTACTCCCCGCACTCGTGCCTATCCTCATCACCGAACGTTCGCAATCAGGGCTTATCCGATCGCTCTTCCAAAACTTTGGTGCCTGGGCCTGGGCCACGGTTGCGATCCAGGTTCTTGGCGGTCTGGTGACTGCCATGGTCATCAAGTACTCTGACAACATTCTCAAGGGCTTCGCGACGAGTCTCAGCATCGTGATATCGTTCCTAGCGTCCGTGGCACTCTTCGACTTCCAAATCACGTTCACGTTCATCCTCGGATCTGTCATTGTCCTCATCGCCACTTGGTTGTACAACCAGCCCACCCGTAACCCAAGCTCATCTCGATTGGGATATTCGGTTGTAAAGAATTGATGGCTTCTGGAAGCGTCGGTTTTTCCATGAAGCGGCAGCCGGGTTTAAGGGGGACTCCGCTTGTGATCACACGTGGCATCGTGGAGAAGAACGAACATTTGAATACTTGCGGCATACCTGTCTGTGTACGCCTTTCGGACGTTTTTTTAAAAACCCTCTTAGATTTGGACTCATTATTTGGACTGAGGCCTCGTATTTCGTGTTCTCCATGCTCGAGCTGCCCCTAACAGCAGTGCCTGCCCTAGTCAGTTACGATATAACGATGTGATATATACACTACTATATTCCACAAACAATTTCCACACGACGACCTTTTTTTTCTCGTTGGTAATTGAACATGTAAAACATATAAAACGTCCTGGGGGTGTAGCGAAACCCGTAGCAAAGCTCGCACAGCACTAGTAATAGCAATGACTCTACAAACGAATGAATATACAGGATGTACAACAAGTTGGTCTGGGAGAATAAATGTGACAATTCCTTAGTTGCGCGATTCGAGGCCTCTCTTGATAGCTGTGATGATCATAAGTGAAAAAATGTTCAATGAGGGGAGGGCAGACACACCATCGCAGGTATCCTTTGCGTCACCGAACAGCATCTTCGTGTTCGCCATATAAAACATGGGGTTTGGAACATCAGCTAGAGCAGATGAGTGTGTCAGTGCACATAAACAGTACCAGTGTAGAGAGGACATACCATAACCACTTGACATGCCTCTCTTCATTACGATGACTTGCTTGCTCTTCCACGCGTGAAGAACAGGCATGCCCGCTATTGGTGAACCAGGCTCTAGGGAAATGGGGTTGACGGTATCGTTTGCCCCTATAACGAGTGTGATGTCCGTTTCGCCAAAGTCGTCGTTAATTTCGTCCATCTCCAAGACAACTAAATTAGCGATCGAAGGAGGATAAAGTTCACATGATCAGCCGAGCTTCATCGGGGCAGGGGGGGCATCTCACTGTCATATGGTACAGATGCCTCTGCTAGAAGCACATTGCATTGACCGGGCATGCGACCCGCCACCGGGTGAATGGCAAAGCGCACATTGATACCTTTTGCGCGGAGCATTGAGCAGATCTCTGAGATAGCATATTGAGCTTTAGCTACAGCCATGCCGTATCCAACAACCTAAAGAGAGCAGGTGAGACTGAGATGGGGAGCGGGGAGAACGACTCACTAAAATCACGCTGTCGGCATTGGCAAGGGCTTCTACTGCATCATCTACAGTGGTTTTAGTGATTGTGCCTTCGATCTTGGTAGCTTCCGATGGTGCGACTGTGCCGATGCCACCAAACAGAACGTTGGTCAAGGACCTATTCATGGCCACACACTGGAAGTTGGTGAGTACGACAAGAGTACTATGGAGACAACTTATTTCACGAACCATGATATATGAAAGAATAGAACCGCTGACACCAATCAATGAACCGACGGTCGTAAGGAGCGGGTTGTCCAACATGAATCCTTCCGCAACAAGTGCAAAGCCGGAATATGCATTTAGGACGGTAATGACGACAGCTAAGGGAATGTCCAGCAAATCAGTAAAATCGAGGATGCCATTGTGGTCAACACTCACGCATATCGGCCCCTCCGATGGCCGCTGTTGTCGTGAAACCCTTGACAAAACTGAGAACTGTGCTTGCGCCGAGGTAACCTGCAGCAACGAGGGGTACGGTTGGTGCCGTAGTGACAAAGGCAGCCATCGTCAGTGCATTAGCACCGAGAAGCCCAGAATTAATGAGGTGTCTCCCAGGCATCATCAATGGTCTCGAGCCCATCTTCCCAGCCAATTTTAGGAAAGCTACCACGGAACCGGTGAATGTAATACCACCAATTACGACCCCAAGGTAGGCTGTCACTTGGTGGAGCACAGAAAGGTGCGATGGGTCGGCGAGCACACTGGCGATGGAGGTGAACACAGCTGCAAGACCAACGACAGAGTGCAGAGCTGCGACCATCTGTGGAAGTTCCGTGGCTGTGATGCGCCGACCGATGATAGCACCGAATGTCCCACCGACAGTGGCAACTCCAGCAAACTGTGCTAGGAGCTCTGGAGGGAAACCAACAGCTAACAATGACGCAAGAATTCCAGAGCCTACGCCGAGAATACCGAGAGCATTGCCCTGGCGCGCCGTGGTCTGCGAAGACAATCCAGACAAAGAGCCTTTGAAAAGTCAAGCTCGATAGAGAAGAGAACGGAGGCCGTGCCGCTCACCAATGCAAAGCAGACTGCTAGTCAGGTAGCCCGCTTGGACAAGGCCAGCCATCCCAGTGCTCGCTGCGGCCAGGAACCCTCCCGTGAACACAACCGCAGGAACTCCATACAACCATGAATATTCAGGTGGATCACTTGGTCCTGTAACATTTTAAGCCTCAGATCGAGTTTCATGGCCATGAACTTAGGATTCACTTTTGAACATGTTAAGCATACGCTTAGTGATGACGAAGCCCCCAGCGACATTCACACTGGCGAGAAGAACTGATAGAGCACCGAGTACTTGAGGAATGGTCTCTGGCAAGTAGCCCCCACCCATCACAAACAACCCTCCGACACCAACCATCCCTGCAAATCTCATTAGCATCGAGGAGCTTGATTCAAGTATAAATGGACTAACCGGAGATTGCGTTTGTAACTGACATCAACGGTGAGTGTAGAGCTGGAGCCACACCCCAAACAACACGGTATCCGACCAGACCCGCCAACCCAAATGTAAAAAAGTTGCTCATAAAGGCAGCCCCGGTGAGCTTCCCAAGAGCAACTACAGATCCCATTCCCGCAGTAACGGTAGCAACTTCACGAGTGGACTTCTGCCAGGGAGTGATGGCTTTGGTTTGAACTTCCTCCACTTTGGGTGTTGGAGGAGGAGCTGGGGGAGGAGCCGGACGAGGAGCTGGCGGTAGTTGTTCACCTTTGTGAACCATAATTGAACCTCTGACCACTTCGTCGCTCAAGTCAATGGCGTAATTGTTCCCTTCACCGATAGACAGAAGAAACTTGGTGATGTTATTTGAGTATAGGGTTGATGATTGCGTTGGCAGCCGCGATGGAAGGTCAGTATAACCTGCACAAGTAAATGAGTATCTAACTGGTCTCCATAAAGTCGCATTACCGATGATAGTGACCCCATTCTTGACAACCAACTCCCCGGGTTCAGTAGCCTGACAGTTACCTCCTGCTTCGGCTGCCAACTTGACCAAGAACATGAGTTTTTAGATCTCGCAGACCCGAAACAACGTACGTCAACGATAATCGAACCCTGCTTCATTGCTGCAACCATCTACAGGCGAATGTGAGTTCAGATAGCTGATTGTTGACCCTTCACTGACCTCGTTTGTGATTAGCTTAGGAGCGGGTTTGCCCGGAATAAGCGCAGTTGTTATGACGATGTCGACCTCCTTGCATTGTTCCATGAAAAGCGCCATCTCTGCTTCGATAAATTCCTTGGACATTTCCTTGGCATAACCTCCTGCTCCGCCACCTTCCTCCTGGATAGAGACCTCGAGAAACTCGGCTCCAAGAGATTGGACTTGTTCACGCGCGGCCGAGCGAGTGTCAAATCCTCGGACAATGGCACCAAGTCGACGCGCCTATTATGTGTGAGTTTGCTTTCCCCTAGAATGTACGCTCGGGTGAGAAGGACAAACCGTTGCAATCGCACTGAGTCCGGCGACACCGGCACCAATGATAAGAACCTTGCCAGGGGGGACCTTATAGACGCGTGAGATGCGTGAAAGTGCGTGAAGAAACATGCGGCTACCTTTCTGTAGCAAAAGAATTGAAGATAACTATTACCCTGGTATGACCATGCACTTACCCAGCTGCTGTGACCTGTCCAGTAAGATATCGACCAAAGTGGTTGGAAGCCTCTAAAACAGCTTTGTAGCCTGCAATATTGCCCATGGAACTGATTCGAGCGCATTAAGTATGAGTTCTGGATGTCATCTCTATGCTCACCTCAAGGCATCGAATGTTTGAGCGCGCGAAATGCGTGGGATCATGTCCATGGCGAATGCGTTTACGTTACGCGAAGCCAGCTCCTCGACAAGCGACTTATTCTGCGCAGGGTATAGAAAAGAAATAACAGTACTACCTTCTTTCAAGGCGGGGACCTCATCTGGTGAAGGAGGCCGCACTTTCAGTAAAATGTCAGTCTTCTTGTAGAGTTCTTCTTTGGAGACCAAGGTAGCTCCAGCCTTGGCATAGTCTCCATCTAAGAATTGTGCGGCAGCGCCGGCGTTCCTTTCAACCAGAACACTGCTGAAGCCTTTCTTCTTCAGCAGAGCGACATTCTGAGGCGTAAGAGATACACGACATTCGTTTGGATACGCCTCTCTCGGTGCGCCAACGATAAGAGAAGAGTAAGGAGTGCCTGTGGGAACGAGGGGCTACACATCAGCGCGTACAGTCAGATGATGCAGGCTATGACATGCACCAGAATCCTTCTTTATCTCTGAAGTAGATGCTGATGGTTGATTTCTACGGTATACGGACCAGTGGAATGACCGGATGCCTGTGGATATGATCGTTGCACATGAATAACTCGTGGAGAGGATTGCGTGTCGATTATTCTGACCTGAAACTAGTGGTTTGAACGCTATGCTGCCCAACGACCGACAGCTCATGGTCGTCACGGACGGCCTGCAAGCCGACATGGACATGGTCGTGGTTCAAGAGACGACTATTCGCAGGGCTACTACCCAAGTTACATAAAACAAATTGCATCTGGCTATTTGGCATGATTGCTTTACCGCAACATCCGTGCTTGGCAAGCCAGACATTCCAGCTACACCCGAAACACCCGAGATACCTCGTGAAACTAATGTGGGACTCGTGTGGTACACGCTTCTCTATCGTCGCATTTCGGCCTCCGCATCTCACAGCCATACGGCGGCGGTCCGGTCGGCGGTAATGCCCTTCCTACAGGCCCTTTGCCTCGGAACAACTCGTGTCCAACACGAGCTGATACGACTATCTCAGTATCTGTATCGCGAGCAATGGAACTTGTTAAGCATCACAACTTGTCCAACAAAAATGTCTTTACAATAGCGTTGTTCCATAATCACAGAGTTCTGCATACAAAGGATGGATCTGAGCCTCCTAACTCGCCTTAGCGAGCTCGAGCTCCACGCCCACAAGCGCCTGAGTGTGTGCGTGTTCCCACAGGGCCTCGCCCGCTGTAGGCTCAATGGGAGGCAGTGGCCGCCGAGGATTACCTCCATACCCGTAAAGCTTATCTAGCAAAAACTTGGTACCAGCGATAGAAGCCTTGGCGATTGTAGCATCCGCCCGTGCAACAATTCCTTGCAATCTTTGGGCCTCGCCAAGAAGCTTTAGATCAGTCTTGGATCCCTCACTTAGTTGGAATAGTTTGACTAGTGTGTGCTGTTGCAACAGCAATAACATTGGCGCGGGTGCTGTAAAGCTTTTGTTTACTTACCGGTGCGACGTTCGCAAGACCTGTGATGGCACCGTGGCCATTGGCATATGCACCTGGGAGAAGGAAGTCGGTGAATCCGCCAAGGACAAGGAATGGTGCATCCTTGTTGTTCCGAGGATGGTTAAAAGCAAAGGTCGGGTCGGAAACAGTGGCAGCGATCCGTGTGAGCTTTCCTACATCACCACACCTATGAACAAGAATCAGCACTCGGTATAGGTTCGTTTCTTATCGACGCACGTTAGTTTGACACCAGCTAAATTAGGACACTCTACAGCGAGTTCGGTGATAAGATCGGAATCTAGGTTGATCCCCCCGGCAGCTCCAGGATCTAAGACAAGAAGTCAGCCACATATCACATACACGAGCATCCGCGCTCACAATTATAGATCATGACGGGTATCGGACTCTCTTGGCTGATCTCTGTCCAGAAAGCCTTAAGCGCTTTCCCGTTGCCAGCGAGTGCTCCAGCAAAGTATCCGCTACAGATGGCAATAGCGCAGTCCGCGCCAGCGTCAGCTGCTTCGTTTGCCAACTCGATACACTCCCGCGTGCTACCAGCACCAATTCCAGAGATGATCGGCACCCTGTCCAAACCTGCGTTGTCCAAAACCTTCCTTGCTGTCCTGACTAACGTTGACCGCTCGGCATGCGATAAATGAATCGCTTCGCTCATGGAACCTGACAACAGCGGTCGGACGCCGGCTAAAGCTGTTCGAAGAACATGTTTCTCAAATGAAGCAAGATCTGTTTTTCCATTTAGCAGAGCATTCTACAACGTTCAATCCATGCTACTGACCAAGATCCTCGGATTCCAGTTGAAAAAACGTTGGGATAGGAGCATAGATGCCGGAACTCAATGGGCGGGCTACGGCAGTACGATGAGCATTGATATCGTTGTCTGTCATGCTTGAAACCAGGGTAAAGAGAGGGATATCCTCAGGCAGGTATATAAGGAGTTTCCGAGCTGCCTTTGACCTATTGGTTCCGGAGAGCGGTCCGCGACCGGTCCGCGCATGTACCAACTGGTGCGTCACACACGACACAGGGCGAATTTGGATAATTCGGAGTATCAAGGACTGTTAAACGTGTCGTGGGATGGATTGTCGGGCACTCTACTGTTTCTGCGCATCGACTATCTCCAGTCGATCGAGAACCTCTCTCTCCCACGCCCTCCAGCCATCTTCACCTTGATCGCCCTCGTCTTCCAAAGCTTTCTCAAAAACGTTCCATGGTACACAAGATTTGTCTTCTCCATCTCCGGGATCCAGGGTAAACTTTCCTTGCCGAGACCGAGTCAAAGTCACCACGTGCGCGGCAGAACCTAGCGCGCAACCGAGATCGTGAACGATTGAGCGGACATACGTGCCTCCGGAGACTCTCATGCTCAGAACAAACGCCGTCGGAACCTGCTCAGTATGCTCGTCAACCTTGTCTTCTATGGCGGGACCGGTCTCATCAGACTCCAGAACTGTCTTGAGGGTAGCCTTGTGATCCAGGGTGAATTCCTTCTCTGGCCACCGAAAGTTGTGATGACACCCTTTCCATTCGACAAGGTCCAGTGAGTGGACGGTAACCTTTCTCTTTTCGATGGGGCGAGGTAATGGTATACCTTGGCGGGCATACTCGTACAATGGCCTACCGTCCATCTTAAGCGCGGAAAATCTAACGAGGATTGAGCGACGAAAACGAGGGTTTGGGACTAGGCACAAACATAGGCGGTGTTTGGTATATCTCACCTCTGAATTTGTCGAGGATCGCCTCCACCGCTCCCTTAGTAACATGGCGCCATGGAGCGGAGCGTACACGGGAACCGTGACAATCATAACTATCTGTTTCGCAGCCCAGCAGGGCGGTGGTCCTATACTCCTATATAACCTGGCTAGAAACTCGAAATAGAATGAGTAATCCGGGAGACAGATACCTTGAAGCAATCCAGAAAGTCGGGGAGCCGCTTGGTGCCTTTTCCGACGCCTACGACTAGGGTCGCTGAGGAGTCACTGACGTATCGACATGAAAGACGATGTGGATTGTACCTAGTACCCCGTCAGCAAGTGGATCCAGCGTTCCGCCTTGGCCGATCTTGACGGCATCTTTTCTCCTCCTCCTACCCTCCCTTCCGGTCCGGCCCTCTAGTTTGCGCGGGCCCACAAACAGGCGTGAGTTGCCGACGAGTTGCTTTATGTCTTCAAGAACGGACATTGAGGTTGGGCCCGAGGGTTTTGCAACTGCAAATAACCCAGACAAGGGTAAGGGAGGGACGACTACTTTTGGCATGCTTTCGGACGACGGATGGTTGAAAGTCTGAGGGTGAGAGCATGGGAACGTGCTCGTCAGGTGTCTCCTTGACACTGGACAGACGCCGGAATTGACCTATGATGTACCGCTAAACTTGGTCGTTACAATCAGCGCTCAGCCTCCGCGGACTGTTGAACGGACAAGGAATGTCGAGCAATGGGAGCTGTCAGTTCCAAATAGCAAGAGTCGGAGTGCAGAATTATTCAATCGAGGCAAAGTACGGTGACTAGATTTGCCAGCAATAGTACTTGATCAATTCCGCCCAGGCCGCCGCTCTGGCACGAGTAACGTCGAAGTAGAGACAATGTCAACGCGGACACATCACAGGTGAGTGGTTGGTGAGGATATCTCCGTGCAGTCAGATATGACAAGCAACTTCCGTCAGTGATCAGCGAATCTCATAGAGCCTCGGGCTGGTCACCAGACTACAAGACAGCCGCCGCCACTGATCCCCTTCAGGTCCATCTCACTCTCCGAATAATCCCGTTTGCGAGAAGTCTCCCATGCATCGTAATACTCATACAACCTTATAAGGATGATGTCCGTTTGAAAAGATGCTCTCGAATCGTAGTCTTGTGACCCATCCACGACATGATGGATGAACCGGATACAATGTACAGCTCTCCCACTCCGGACATGGTCAAGGAACTCGGCGAACCCAAGGACGACGTGTTTTCAGAAGCAGAACGTACTGCCTTCGAAGTGTCTGTTTGGACAAAGCTTGACAGATGGGTTCTTCCAATATGCACAATTTTCTATCTACTTTCTTTCCTGGTATGTTTCGCATCTAGATTTCTTGCCTTCACCGCTCAAATTGTCGAGGACCTGTAGGACAGGAGCAATGTCTCAAACGCTCGTGTAGCTGGAATGCAGACGTCCTTGAAAATGTCTAACTACGAGGTGCGTTGGAATGCACTGCTAAAATCTGACTTGTTCCGGCTCATCATCGCATAGTATTCCGTGGCTTTGACTGTTACTTATGTGTAGGTACCCGAACTTTTCCTCATGGGGCACAACCTTGACATGCGCACAGGCCCTATATTGCTGCGGAGTTCCCCTCAAACCTACTCTTGAAGGTACATCACAACGACGTTGAGAGTACGACTTGTTACATATCTGCACGTTCCAGCGTATCGGACCCAATCTTATGCTTCCTGCCATGGTCACTATATGGGGTCTTGTTACCACCTTACAAGGTAAGAGTGGCGCTGTCAACCTGAAATCGGATGTTTACTCAGAGCGCTGATAGGTGTCGTCTATAACTACTCTGGATTGCTTACTTGTAGATTCTTCTTGGGGCTGATGGAAGGTTGTTCAGTGTCCATCCCCAGTGCTTTTCATTTATCATTGATGCAGGTGGCCTTTTCCCTGGCCTTGTACTCTATCTCTCTTTCTTTTATCCTCGCAAGAGACTGCAAATAAGGTAAGTATCAAGTCACCCTTGCCGTACGTCCTGACGACCCTCTCGACAGAGTGGCTACCTTTTTCGCGTCAGCTTCCTTATCAGGCGCCTTTTCCGGTCTACTCGCTGCAGCGATCGATGAGATCAATGGGAAGGGCAGTAGGCCCGGCTGGGCTTGGATATTCATCATTGTAGGCAGCTATCCACTGCTTCCTGAGGTTTTATTCACCTCTTATGATAGGAAGGAATCTTTACCTTCCTCTTTGGAATCGTCTCCTTTTTCCTGCTTCCTCGTTCACCTGAAAGGGCACGCTTCTTCTCAGAAGAAGAGCGGGCATATGTCGTGTTTTGCCTCAAAGAAGATGGTGCTATATCGCAGGATGACAAAAAAGACGGCTTCAGCTGGACGGAAGTCGTCGAGTCAACAAAATCGCCGCATGTCTGGCTTCTTGCCATTGTCCTGTTTTTCAATGGTACGGCTGAACGTTCCCATTTACCTTGGGCTCACTCCACACCTCTTAGGCACGACCCTGTACGGCTTGGCTTAGTGAGCTTTGTTCATCAATACGCCTGACTTTCTTCATTTACACTAATTTTGGACGAATAGCTTCGAACCGACGATCGTGGCTGGTCTGGGTTATGCGGGCAACCGAGCTCAGCTGATGAGCGTTCCTCCGTTCGCTACCGCTTTTGTCTGTGCGTAATTCAGGGCGATCGTATCTGGGT
>QFEL01001374.1:0-18551 GCA_003316195.1 Neoboletus brunneissimus | reverse complement strand
ATGACCGTGCCCTCGTCATCCCCTCCCTCCGCACCATCCTCGATCTCCCGGTTTTCCTCCCCGTTTGCGAGCACCGCACTCACCCACGGCTCGCCTTTTGCATCGACCCCGTACATCCCGCCTACGGGGGCCCCGGGGTTTGCAGGCGACCGTGCCTGGGATCGCGGGTTCTCCGACGTCCTCGAGCACGAGGAAAAACACGGTCTCGTCGACCCCGTCGGACTAGGGCTCGGCATCGGATCAGAGACGACAACACACACACGGCACGGAAAAGGTAAAGGCGTGACGCTCCTCGGCAGGCGCGAAGGAACCGTCCGGGTCCTCCACGAAGACATGGCCGATCTGGTGCGTCCGTGGGTTTCGACACGCGGCGTGACTGACCGCTGCATACAGCTCCGACCGCATCTACCGGCGTTGACCAAGCTCCCGCGGCACTGGACACTGTTGTATTCGCTCGACCAACACGGGATCTCGCTCAACACGCTCTATTCGCGCTCTGAACCGCGCGTACCCTCGCGCGCGCATCCGAACCCGCCTAAAGGCGGTTTGTTGGCCGTTCAAGACACCCGCGACGCCGTCTTTGGCGCGTGGCTCAGCGAGGGGATCAAGTTGGAAAAAGGGGGTTACTATGGATCCGGCGAGTCGTCCGTTTCTCTCCCTCTCCCGCGCGAGGCCGTGGTTGCTCAATCCAACGCAGGTTCTTGTGGCGGTATCATCCCCCTCTGGATGGAGAACGACAGGGACGGTTGGATGTGTACAAGTGGACGGGGAGGAACGCGTACGTGGCGCTGTGCGAGCCGGGGTTTATCTCCTTTGGAGGCGGGTGCGTCGTGTCTCCTCTTTTCTTTTCTTTTCTTTTTTTTCCTGTTTACGCGGACGCTCGACAGGGACGGACACTATGGACTGTACCTTGACGCATCCCTCTTGGACGGCTCGTCGGCGCCATGTCCGACGTTTGGGAATCCGACGCTGTGTGCGAGTGCGCAAGCGAGCACGGAGCAGAATGGGGTGGTCAGGGCGCTCAAGGGGGACGTGTCGTTTGAGTGTGTGGGGTTGGAGGTGTGGGGGATCGGTCAGTAGCGATGGGTCGCGGGGTCTTTTGTTTCGCTCTCGTCTCTCTCTCTCTCTCTCTCGTCCTCGTCGGACCGGTCAGGATGGCATGATTTCATCCAAGGGGAGGAACATTGTGCACATGCTTTTCGTTTGGTCGATCACACTTGGTATTACAACAAAACATGCACCATGCTTTTCATATAATTTAAAGGACATGCACATGTAGTGGACGTCTTCCAGCAACGAAAACCCCAAGTCCGACGCACGTCCTACAAGAACCGGTTGCTCGACGGATCCATCCCCTTGGCCATTCGCAACATGACCACGTTGGACGACAGACTCGAAAACTACCCCACACGGTCAACGCTCAACGCAACACACAAGCAGGCATGAAAACACGCACCCCATTCCCGACAAACACCTCTGCCCGCTCTGCAATCGCCATGTCCACCGCCATCGACACATGATACTGCTCCGGATCGAGCTCCAAATCTACCGTACTCGTCACGTCCGACCACCCATCCCGCTCGAGCGCGTCTCTCACCTCTCCCAACGTCCACGCCCACTCGTTCGAGAGAACGTAGAGCCGGTTCAGACCCGGGTGCTGTACCCGTATCGCGCGGAGCCGTGCCACGAGCTGGGTCGTCGTCGGGAGACAGTGTTCGAGGTAATACGCCTCTTTCGCGACCGGGTCGTCTCGGAACGGATGGGGGTCGAATCGATCGGGGAGGGAGGGGTGTTGGTTGATGCCCATGTAGTCGGCGCCCCATTTGGCGAGGTTGGGGCAGTGGCGGACGTAGTCGCCCCGACGGAGGTGGACGGCGACGAGGTTGGAGAGGGTGGGGGAGGGGGAGGAGGATGTGAGGGTGGGGTGGGGCTGGAGGAGGGCGAGGTTGTGTGCGATGGCGGATTGGACGAGGGGGGACCAGGAGAAGGCGTGGAGGATGGGAGAGGCTGCGAGGGGTGAGAAGAGGGATAGGATGCGTGGTCCGCCAAAGAGGCTGGGTGCGTGTGGGTGGGTGGGTGAGCTGTACGGGGAGAGATGAGGGAAGGGCTTACAAGCGATCGAACAAGTCGTGTGCGGACGAATCGATCTCGATGCATTGTGCGTCGATGGTGGCGAGGTGGGATTGCCACCAGTCGATGATGACGGCACCGTCTGCGTCGTTGGGGGCGTCGGCGGAGCTGAGGACGTAGGGGGTGATGTCTGGATCGGAGCAGACGCTCTCGTAGAAGTGGGCGCTGACGGCGAGCGGGGCGTCGGGTGCGTCCGGCATGGGACCGCCTGCGGTGGGGCCGGATATGATGGCGTTGATGGGTATCCGTGTCGGACGGAGGGCAAAGCCGTATATCGTCCAGGGGAGGGGTAGATGCGACCAGGTGTAGTCTTCGAACACAAAGGAGACGTTGGAGACGTAGGCGAGGTAGGACATGAGCAGTCTGGCTCCGTCGATGGGTTAGGGACGAGACGAATGGAGTGGGAGTACGCACGCTTCCTGGAGGATGTTGTTCAAGCCATGTCCCCAGAGGTGACCTGGGAATCTGAGGTAGCGCACTGGACGGTCGACGGCGAGGGCGTGTTGTGGGAGACGTTGCTCCAAGGCTCGGATGTCGTTGTAGGACGGGGGGATGCCCTGGCAGAGGAGGGCGAGGAGGACGAGGACGGGTGTGCACGCGAGACCGAGGAGGAGACGACGGAGCGTGAGGGCGTGCACGAACCGACACCGCCGTCGTCTCAAGTGCGGTGTCCACGAGCGTTGCTGCGGTGGTGGGTCGCTGGGGACGACGGCGTACTCTCTGCGCAGCTGTCTCGAGAACATTTGCAGCGGTATCCAGTCCTCGAGCGTCATCACCGTCGTCGTCGTCGTCGTCGTCGTTGTCAAAGAAAAAGAACGTTCGCGGGATTTCATTGGCTGTGCTCGACGCGGTCACACAGCCGAGATTCGTTTCTCCTTGCGCAGCCGCGTCGTCGGCCCTCCGTCCGTTTTTTCCCCTGGACTCGGTCTTTGGATGCTGTTCGCCAGATCTCTCTTCTTATAGACCATCATCGCATGCCCCGTCAACGCTTTCCTCGTCAATCAGCCGCAAGTTCGGGCGGAGCAGCGACCCCGACCTCGAGCGACGTGACCACGCCCGGTACCAGTTCCGATGCCACGGTGAGTCCACACTTGAATCAAAGGCGGTTTCCTCTCGCGATTTGCTGACCGTGGCTCTGACATGTCTCTCCGCGTAGACATCGGGTTTGGCAAGTGTGACTGGCCAGACCCCACCCTCGTCATCACCGACGAGCAGCGCCGTGCAGAGCTCGACGCCGTCGCCACAATCTGCTGGCCCCACCACCACGCCGGATTCGACTGCAACGACGAGGTGACATCTAGTACCTCTGTTTCAGAGCCTTTCTCATATGCTCACCGCCCCGTCGCAGCACACCACAATCCACCTCATCGTCACAGTCCATCAGCCATGCTGGCCCGAATACGAGCTCTCTCACGTCGCCCTCTTCTTCCTCGTCCATCCCTCCGTCGTCTACAGACTCGCCATCCTCATCTGTACCACATCCCACCACTACGCAGACTCCCACGACATCGTCGTCGCAACAGGAAATCATAACGACCATCACATCCTCGTACACCACCTATATCAACGGATCCCCAGTACCCGTACGTTTCCTCTCCCGACCACCATCCTCGCCCCACATCTCATCCCACACAGACACAAACAACATTCCCGAGTACGATACCCGTACAGCTGGCCCCTTCCACATCCAGCAACCGTGCAGCCATCATCGGCGGCTCCGCAGCGGGCGGAACAGCCGTCCTCATCCTCCTCCTCACACTCGCCTTCTGCGTCCGTCGAAAACGTTTCAAGAGACTCGACTTTCTAGACGCGATCACGCTCAAACGAAAACAAATCCGCTCGCGAGCGACCCTGCTCGATGGCGAAGACATGGTCGACGTCCATCCCCAACGCCCCCCGCACAGATACACCGACTACGAGACCCCGTGGGATGCGCGGGACAGCAGGGACGGCAGCGACCGCGCGTTGATAGCGGGGAGCGTCACACCAGGTACACCAGGCACACAACACACCCCCACGGGACCCTCGCGGTGGTCCGAGACCGGTTCGGCATTCAAAGAGGACGTGTGGCCCACACCACACGAAGGCATGCGGCTCATCGATCCCCTCGTCCACAGGGACGATCTCGAGCTCGATCTGAGCCGGATCGTGGACGACGTGATGGGCCCCTCGTCGACGGCCGCCCATTTTTCGGATCGGTCGGTGTCGTCGATGTATCGTGATTCGGTGGCTGGGTCGGAGGGGGCGGTGCATTCGAGGACGGCGTCGAATGCATCGAATGCGGCGTTGTTGGATGCGGCGGGGTTGACGTTGGCGTTGCCGTCAACGGCACCAGTACGATCGAGTCCGTTGGCGCAGCTGGAGACTAGGTCCGGCCCGGTCGAGTCTAGGGGCGGGAACGGTTCGTGAACGGTTCGGACTCGTCGGCTGCTTTTCTATAGGTATATATAACTCTCCTATCTTGCATGTGAGTTTTTTTTTTTCGCTCGCTCGTCTTGACCTGTGTGCGCTCATGGACGACGCAGATATATCCGTACATCCGGATTATCGTTATCTCTCACACCCATTGTTGTTTGTCTGTCACTCACTCACGTCGGCCATTAGGCCATGCCCCTCGTCTGCATAGAGTGACACGTTGGACGTTGGTTCTTGTTTCTCGAGGACGTTTTACCCCGCCTCGACGCTTTATACTCTCAGACGCGCTTTATTTGATCTGATTGTCATACATACATAACATACATGTGCTCGTTACCTCATCATCGTGGACTTTATGACATGTTCTGGGGATTTCATACCGTCAGGGACTCGCTCTTGGTAGAGATATATGTCACGTTCGTTGGCGCGGGTCTGAGGCGTGGTCAGAAAGAGAGAGCACGAATAACAAGGAAAAAAAGAGAACCTGTTGTCCCTACGCGTTGTGCGTACGGATTCCCTGTGCGACCTGGATGAGCAGGTTGCTATTGCTGTTCGACGACGGCGGTCGTTCGACGGGGCTGACGTGCTCGACCGTGGGTTTAAGGATCCCTAACTCTGTTCTCCTTGACGTATCGACGTACACCCGGTGGGAGATGGTAGGTCTACGCCCGAGCCCGAGCCTGAGACTACATCGCTGCAGCATCAGACTAGCGTTTCAGTGTGGGGGGCGACTCATCGTGTGGACGTGAAAAGACGAGTCGTCCTGCTCTAGACCTCGAGGTGTCTTTCCTCAAAGAGTCCCGAGTCCGATCCTTGGCAAAAGGTTGGAATGGACCGAGTGTGCTGAACGGCCACCCTAGATCAAACCTACCTCGGGTACATCAGATGTAGGTAATTCATTCTGCTGTGGGTGCGTTCAGCCCTTGTGGTACCAGGGAAGGTTATAAAAATAAAAATAAAAATAAAAAACGCACCGGCGACGGTAGGCCCCGCCGAGGTAGAGCCAAAGTGATCAGTGACCGCATACATGGTATGGACGGCTAGAATGGTTCTTGGCGTTCGTCAACGCTTCTTGGAGACTGCCGATTACTCCGAGTCTCCCGGGTGTTCCCCTGCCAGTGAATCTTTTGTGTCCGGCCCGTGAAAATGCGAGGACAAGTTGTCTCACCTATGCATCAGATACCGACGAATCCGCCGGCGAGTGGACCCGGCTAGACCGAAGTGGTTTTTTACCAGCGTACTACAGAGTGACTGCAGAGGGCGGGGGGATGAGGGCAACTTGTGCACCATTTGACGTGAGAAGCGAGAGGGGGTTCGTGAACAGAACCTTGATCCCGACGAGAAATACGATAGGTGGTTTAGATTGGACCCCGAAAACACTGAGGTGATCACAGTTAGACGGAACATGAACGTAGTGCAAGATGGACCCAAGGCTGCCAATGAGCACCGTGTCGTGTGGAGGGCTGGCGTGCCCTACGTGTTCTCCCGGGGTGCGGAGGGTCACGGTCAATTGCATACAAGACGGTAAGACGGAGAACAGAAATCTATGAGAGGGATCGTGATGTTGGCGCTTGCCCTTGACTCTCCAGTGTGCCTATGAAATAAAATCCCACATATCGGCGTGTTTCCGTGAACCCCACGGGAACGCTATGACACCAAGATGCTGGATCCCGAGCTTGGATGAGCCTTCCCGTATGTCCCCGTCAAGAGGTTAGCAACAAATGACCGCGAGAGAGGTTTAGGATACCTTGCTACGTATATCCAAAGGCTTTCTCGAACACGTGTTGCGTTAGTAAATGACTTGAATGACCCGAGTATCTGGCGTCGGAGCACTCGATCGTCGTTGCCCGAATCGGCATCTTGGGTTACCGGGATGCCGAAACTGGCGCGACGGTAGACTACTCGTGGACAACCTTCGACTCAAGGTCGCGGGGGGGGGAAGGGGCGAGCAGGGATAGATTCCCACCAGTGTAACATCGAGTCTATCATGATGGCATGGCCCACAGGCTCGCGAATCGTGACAAAAGAGCGTCGGTGGTTCCGTGGCTTGGGCACACTCGGATTTCAGTCGTGAGTCGTGAGTCGTAAGCGTCCCGTGTAGGAGCTGGTAGGGATGCAAGGCAAGGCAGTCGTGTGGTGAGGATTCCCTTGTACGTTCTCCATATATAACGCTTATCACGATCATCGACTTCTGATCCTTCTTTGTAGAACCCCTCTCAAAAATAGGACATCCAAGTCTGCTGACTAGAACATCCTCAAAGGTCCAATAATATAGCACCATTAATACAGACGCCACATAACGTATTTCGATATGGAATAGAGATAACGGGAAGAAGTTGCCAACGAAGCTATCTTGGTTGGACGGATGAGGTTGCAGGTGATAGTGATAGTGACGAGAGTGGCCGATATCGTCACAAGACCAACGACTCGAATGATCCGGAGGGGGCGTAGCTTGACCTATATGCCTGACACGCCGTGGCCTCATGGGGTGGAGCAACCAAGGGGCTTGCGCCGATGGCCCAAAACGTCGACCACATGCCAACTGTTATTGCGATCAGGTCGACCACGTCTGAATCGGCCGCGGTAATTTCGCTGGCAGATGTGTGTGTGGGTGCCGTCAAATTGTTGAGTAAACAAGGAAATTGTATGGGATCTGCGAGATGGCGAATTAGGAATAGGAGACCATGGTGGCAACAGTAGGCTAGACCATGGGAGCGTATACGTTACCGAACACGGGCCTCGCGTAGGCGGACGAAAGAGTCGGATGAAGATACTCTGGTCCGAGGGAGTCGTCCCTTCTCCTTGAAGGAAACGGTGGGGACTTTAAGAAATTCCCAGGATGGTTGCTTCAAGTACAGAAACTCGCCAGAATCACCCCTGGGCCCATGGAGCACGCAAGAACCGGCAAGTCATTCAATGACCACAGGCATGCACGGGACATCAACATGCCCATGGATGTGCGGAACATTGCGTAGGACCGTCACCTGGACTACCTGAATGCTGCAACATGGGAATCGGAGCAAGAGGGTCTCCGTCGACTCTCCGAGACAACTGGAAAAGCAAGTATCTCGATTTTAATTTCACGTAGCAACCTATACATAACAAAGCTTACGTAGAGCACCGCCCGACTGACTCACTCTCGAGACACAGGCTTCAACAGCTTGAATGACAAGGCCGGAGAGTGCCTGCAAGGAGAGGACGATTCACATCTCGTCGGCTCCAACGTCGCGCGACATGAAACTTTTGCGACCCTTCGATTCTTTTCCACTAGAACTTGTTTGTCGCATATTGTGCTTCCTCGGCTCCCGAGATGTTGTGCGGTTACGATTGGTAAGGGGAACATTTTCAGTGAGATCTCTAAACTGATGCTCTCCGATGTTGACTTGCTAGGTTTCAAAGTTATTCCACGACATTACCCATGATCCTGTGCTTTGGAAAACAATCTACGCGAATGCCCGTTTACCTCGTCCTCCCGGTCCATTCCCTTCCCAATCTACCCGTTTTCTTGAGCAAACTTTGCTACGATCGGAACGGTTGGCAGAATGCTGGACCACGCAACCCATTCAGGCTGTTTCAAGTACACAGATACGACTCGCAGGATCACCGCTAGGACATCCTAGAATCATCGGCGGCAAATGGCTCCTTACTTTCGAATCATACAGGCAGATCGTGTTACACAACGTCGAGACGCATACTCGGCAGGTTGTCTGGGAGGATACAGGGTTAATAACATCCTGGGACGCGTGTTCTGTCATGTCTGATGGGGGACTTCTAATCTATGTCGTATTCCGCAAGAAGACTAGCGAAGCCTGGCGTGCACCTTGGTACGCAGTGTTCAGTTGTTGATCGCTTGGCACACTTTCCTTATACTCGCGGTCTGACCCATAGGAAGCTTTTAGAGTTCCGGGTGCACGATGAATCCAGCCATATTTCTCATTCCGTCACCTTAGATGTTCCCATAAGACACTTTGGGCATTCTGTTTGCCTCGTTGGGGACAAGGCGCCGTTTCTATACATCACAGGCCAACATTTAGTCTTCGATACACGAAGTCGACTCTTTTACGAATTTCCTGAACCCGACTCTGAGCTTGTAAGTATTCGTTGACATTCTCGGCTAATTATTGCTCAATGAAAACCAGGACGAAACACATGCTCAGCTGTTTTTCATGGCCACTCGCAGAGTTTTACTCACGAATTCACATATCGTTGTCATCTCTAATCGTCTCCGGGAACTAGATATCCCCTCTTCCACGACAGAGTCGACTCTCGTACAAGCGTTCACTCCCCATGCAGATCCTCATCCGGCTAGCAATGAAACAGGGATTCTTCGCCTCTCCCATGAGCGCATCATACCCGAACGTCTTGAAAACCTCGTCCTCGCTCGAAACTCCGTCGTCGACGCAATAACCGAGTCCACCAATTTGAGGTTTCTACGACTACAGAACGGAGGCGACCGCCTGCTCTTCTCTTGTGTCGACCTCACGCTCCCGAGATCCCACCCCGAGACCGTCCTCCCAGCGTCTGTCGAAGTGGACGACATCTTCACCGTCGAGGGTGGGATCTACGACCCCTTCGTGTCTCCGTGTGGGTACTACGTTGAAGCGTCGGACGACGGTCACGCGCGAGGGTTTTGTAGGAACCGTGCCGAGAGCGACAGGGCAAACTCTCCCTGGTTTACGAAATTCACCATCGATGCGACAGGGGACAAGTGCGTCGCTGCGGTGGGCTCCGCCTCGCCGCCTCAATGGATCCATGACGACGACCGTCCGTGTTTCTCAATGCTCTCGTTCGACGGCGTCATTGGGAGGTTCTGTTACCTCAAGGGTGGACGTAATTGGCGTTTGCACGGCTTTGTGGATGCCGTGGTCACAGACATCAAGTAGACTAGGGTAGTAGCATGATTGGAATACAGAGCGCACATACATACTTTAGTGGATGGATATAGAACAACGTGATAGTCTATCCGTTGAATGAGTATCCTACTATCGACCTCGATCATTAATCAGCTTATCAAGAGCTGTACTACCAGTAGTGCTGTGAGGCAACACGAACTCGTGTGCATACTCGCCATGGTACCCAGAAGTATGACATCGAATCAGCTGGATGAATGCATCCCATCGGCATCTGAGCCACAACACATCCACTTGGGAAATGTGACCGCAAGGGTAGTCTTGCCTGATTTTCGCTGATACGGTCCAAGTCTCCCAAAACAAGCGCAAGGATAATATACGCACCATGAGATGAACCCCTGAAGGTTGAGATGGATCATCCGTTTGTTGTGGCTAATTAGAGATGAGCTATCGTGACATGGTACATAATAGCTAGAAAGAGACGCACTGGGTTTAGTTAGGGTGTTGATGAAAGGATGTGTGTATGGTAGTGTTGGAAGTGTCGGAACGGTGGAGTGGGCTGGGGATATCACGCGGGACTCCAGGTTCATGGTGGACCGATAGAACGGGCCGTTGACCGGCATCGTCATCTCACTCGTCTCCACCTCGTTTCGAGCAGACTGGTGCTGAGTGGGGGAACTTGCCAGCAGAGGACCATAGGAATCGTCTGGGTAGGAAGCATGTAGCTCATCGGGGGTCTAATATAGTCGTGGGCAGTATAGCATTCGGGAACGTAGAACTATTTGGTGGAGAGTACCTCGGCGCTGTCCGCTTGAGCCGCCTGAGCCGTCCGGCTGATGTGGGCGAGGGCGGGGGGTGGACAATGGTGAGGAATGATTGGTTCTTCCTGACGTGCAAGGCGAGTTCCCCGGCAAGTCCTGCACATTCGTCATCGACCAGGCCGGCGAGGAGGCGCATTCGGAGCTACAAAAGACGCTGCTCAGACTGAATCGTGCAGAGGATGGTGATCAGGTGTTGTTCTCAGTATCCTGTGGTGCTGTTGTGTATCGACGTACAAGGTAGACGTCAGCTCGAAGTCGGACACGACTTTGCGGTAATGTGAAAGCGAGAAGAGGGGGATGTGTTGATATCCCGTGTAAGTCATATGGGATCGCATCAGCGCTAGGGAGAGATGCACCGAGCGAGTTGTTTGCTTTGTACCATATGACGAGGGTGACGGAACGTTTCACAACCTGTCCATCTGAGATTGGCAATCGTCATATGGCTGGGTTTCTGTAGAGGGCGATTTGGCATGGACACGCGTACCAGTATGCTGGAGAAATGATTGGCCATTGAGTACAGGTCCGGTCACAGCGAGGGTGTGAATGGGGTCGATCCAAATGGACCATTATCTGGACATCACTGTGGATGGTGATGGATAAAACAAAGCGCCAACTTACTCTGGTCCACTGCTCTGGCCAGCTCGGTTTCAGCAGGACAAGTTTCACGTCCACGATGCCCCCCGTTTTTGACTCTGAGGATCTCGACTCAAGTTTTCAAGATGGACGGTGAGGCGGTGAGGTCTCTTCCATGTTGGCAATTGTTGATTGCTCTGGGACAAGACAAGCTTGACAGAGTCCTGGAAGTATGTATTGTAGGGTTAAGCACTGGAGACGAACTTGACCTGCCATTCACGTTGTTGATGCAGTGGGCGTAAGTTTTGGATGGTATTAGGCTTGCCTTCCACACAGATGAGTCTGAGTGTGGGGCAAAGAGAAAGACCCATGTGAGCGCCGCGCATTAAGTACTTGCCTTTCCTTTGAAGCTGTGGCATCACGGGAACTGCGCGGGGAAACTATGAACCCTCATTTGCTTGGACTGGTACGCTTGTTGCAGAGGAAATCCTCCGAGCACTACCGTAGTAGGAGTCGGGGAACACCTTCTTACATAATAGTCTTGAATGTGCTGATCTTCACACGTGCGTTGCAGGACCGACTGGCTTTGATAGTGAACACCATCAACCCGGGTTTCTGCTACTCTAACCTGAGAAATAGCTTCCAAGGCTCGCTTTCACGTCAAGGGCAGCCGTCAGATCGCTTGTGGTGCGATCAGTGGGTCAGAGGACGAGGACCGTATGAATTGGAGGGGTGCATTTGTCAGTCAAGTAGAGGGCATAGATCCGTCAGATTTTGTGATTGGGGAGGAGGCAAGGAAGATGCAAGACGACCTCTGGGTAAGTGGGCTCGCACAAGGATTTTCCTGCACAGTTGACTATCTCTTGTTGCAGATGGAAGCGATCGAGATGTTGACAAAGGAAGCCCCGCGGTTGAACGGAATCATTCAGGCGTACCTCAATGAGTGATCCGGGTGAATGGCTTTTCCTGACACAATGTTCTTTATTTCTGTTCTCGTTTCGTAGAAATTGCACTGCATTCAGGAGTAATCGACCATGTTTATCTGTCCAGCGGTCACCCTCGAGGTGGGACTTTACGCCAGTGATCTGTACCCCGTATAATCCAGACTCATATCTGGTGCCAACGGCGAACTCGGTCGGTTCGTTGAAATGCATTGTCATAATGCAATCGCGAAGGCATCACTCACTGGCAAAGTATCATTACATATAACCCTTTGTGAACCGAACAACCTTGGACGTCATGGGTCAACCACCAACTTGTAGCGATCCATGAGGTCAACTGGGGAACTCGCCGACACATTTCACAGGTGGTGCCGCCTGAATGCGGCGCCGCATTTGTAACAATCCCTCGTCGGTGAAGTTATATCGTCTGACCAGCGTTTCAATTTCATCTACAACCCTCCCGCGTCCTCTGGGCAGGATCGCAACACCTACACTGAAGCTCTTGAGTTCCAAGTGAACACGGCGTCTATACGTTGATCTGTTGTAGACGTCCAACGCGAGATCTACATCCCGAGAAGTGATAGACCCTTGTGGCGCCAGAATGAAGAGAATTTTCATAACGTAGGTCAGGTCGACAATGTACGCCATGAAACGTTTTGCAACAGTTTTACTAAATTCAGCATTAGAATTTGAAAGCGCTAAACAACCAAGCGTGAGACATGTCCACTTACGCTGACTTCTGAATCTGATAACATAGCGCTCCGAGAGCAATTGCTCCTGTAAGGGGAAACGTGATGACAACCGTGGGCAGGTTATACAACAGTACAGGGGCCAATGGCATTGAATGTCTGTGTGCCTCCCGTCAGGTATTGTCACGGAGGATTGTATCATCTAGCTTACAGGACAGTTTGTGCATCCGGGATGTCATCCACCCCAAGATCTGATGTATCCAACAAAGCCGTCTTGAGTCCATCAGCTTGTAGCACCTTTTGCAGTGTCAAGCACCAGATCATGAAGAGAGACGGTTTCTCACCTTTTCAGGGTCATGGAAGTTCCAAGCCTGGATGACGTCCTGATGTAAAAGAAGCAGGTGCTCTTCCGCTTTTTCGGCGGAAAACATCGAGCTTGCGCCCAGGTTCGTCCAGTATCCTTGGGCGACGTTTAGGACCACAACACCGAAGTGCCAAGGACTCACTCTTCTTCCCGATTCTACAAAGATATGAAATTGGCTCTGAAACTGGTGATGTGGGGCGTACGCTACGGTAAGATCCACCTTTGCTTCAATGCTGGCTCGTTGTGCCATTCCAGCGATAAACAAGGGCTCAATGCTCTGCGGCTCGGTCGCCGCAGCATAGGACGAATCGGCTTTGATGTATCGTTCGAACTCGGAGGCTGTGGTCTTGATGAGCTCGGAAATCGTTGGTTCCAGCCCGTAACCGCTTTTCACTACCATGGGATTAATCCAACAATAGATATCCAAAGTGCAAAGTGCAAAGTGGTACAAACCAGAAACGGCGACGTGTGGTATGTCGCTCTGTGCTGCTCGCAGGAGGGGTTGCGTGCAGTACTCTTTAAGAAATGTGGTTCTTCGTGGTTCTAGGTAGGGCCTCGCTTCCTCAATACTCTTCAACGTAACGCCTTCCCTACGCAGATCCGTCATCAGCATGTTGTCCAGTAGATCGAGCTTCGTCAGTACAACAACAATAGGAACTACAGCAGGTTGGTGAAGTCTTCAGGTACTAACAGGCCATAGCCATTTGATTTACGCACTATCGCCCAAAATTTCCTTTCTGTTCCGCAAGAATTCCTCCATACTAGCTTCGAGGAGTCGTCCCTTGGTATACGGCACTGCAAGGCACACCCTGAAGTTTGTGTTCAGCTGCGTTCTGATCGCCATGAGATGCCTCACCAAACAGCATGCAGTCTATCCTTCAAATTCTCCTGTTTTCGTCGGCCATCGATAAAATCTTTGACTTTTTTGAAGTTGTTGCCTTCTGCTGCCTCGAGTCCGAGGCTGTCGTGGACGGCAAAAGGCTCGTTCTCTGCCGCGATGTATTCGCGATCGATGTCAGCTCGCCCTCGTGAGGCTTCGCTAACGTCCTGGCAGAAATGTTTGCGAACGCAATTGTTGCAGGTTAAGAGTAGACTCACCAACTCCTTGACCCCGAACACGTTTCGAATTAGGGTCGACTTTCCCACACCGGTCTGAAATTTTTGACCGTCAGTGATCGGGCATTGTCAGATATGCAAGGAGATACAAGTACATTTCCTATGATCAACAGTCGGAAGCTTCAAGAGATGAGCTTAGGGTGGTAATCAACGAGCGACAAAGCGCTCACCGAGGGCATATGCGAAGGATCTCATTGGTAGTAGAGGGTAACTGGATACCATCAGAAATTTCACCGCTGGTAGTGGGTAGCGGGCCATCAGGAGGACTCTCGTTGGCGGTCGGACTGCGTGAGAAGCCGATGATAACCAGAATATTCTTGTGGAACGTCACGTATGCTTTCAAAAGCCAGCGTTAAATGGTCCGAGAAAGAGCGTAGCGCAGCCCGTAACTCACTTTCCTTACCGTGCCCAACGTCCTGCGCGTGGTTCATGATTTCATTCTGCTTCATGGTAATACGAAGAGTATGTCTGATCTGTCGCCTTCCGTACTGTATTGATACGGACAGTTGGTCCCGGGCGGACAGTTTACTGTAGTAAATGATGAAAATTTAACTTCACGAGTCGATGCGACTGGATATCTCACAAAGGAGGGCTGAACACTTCATTGTGTGTATGACCAGGGTTGAATTCGCCCGGAATATCCTTTTTAAAGCTTCCAGTGTCAGTTTGAAATATGATGTGGGATACAGGCTTGCCAAATTGACGTCGGATCTCGATAGCAATATCTATGAAGAAGGAATTGGCCCACGTTGAAATATACGCTAGAACGAGGATGTACTCGATATGTAGACATTATTTTCAGCAGGTGATACCGACTCCGGAGGAGCAGGGAGTGGCCTGGTACTATCTTGAGGTGCTCTGCGGAGGATCGTAGGTATTGACCATGTCAGCCCCATGACAAATCAACAACATTTAATGAGTGATGACCTACCCAGTGGTGGGGGACAACGGGGTCCGGTCGTCCATCTCCAACGGCATTGTGCTGGGTTGAACATCGTGGATCACACAGGGGGCCTGGGAAGGATTTTCAACTGGTGGTATCAACACTGGCTTCGCCGACTCTAGAGGAGGGAGGGGTGGCCTGATTGGATCTTGAGATGCTCTGTGGAAGACCCTAGATAATTTGCATGTTAGCCCCACCACAGGTTGACAACTTTTAGCGAGCGGTGACCTACTTGGTTGCCCCCCGCGTGACCGCCATCTTTGCCATTCGAGCCAAATCCTAGATTGAGGCCTGTGGATCCAGGTACGGCAGGTAAAATGGGTAGAGGGCGGACCACACTGTCATCGAGTAAAACGGTGAGGGGAGGTCGATCCTCCAGACCTCTTCCTGGCGCTGATATGATGCGATCGTATGAGAAGCCTTGGTCGACAGCTGTGAACATGCTATCGACCATAAGTAATGTTCGGTTTCTTGGCATATTGTAAACAATGAGACTGAGGGAGTTAGTAGAGACGCGAGTGGCTAGCAAGCGCTCAAGCTCGGAGGTGGGTTGGGGCCATTACGCGGCGCTATCTTGCTTGGGGTGGCAATTTGAAATCCGAACCCATGATAACGCACACAGCATATCTGTCCATACGATAAGGACCAGCTTGTCAGCAGCAGTGAACTCGGCGCGGTTGTTGGCTGTCTCGATGACATGTCTTTTGCATGCTCCCTATAGTTTAACGTTCGATAACATCCAATGCATCTATCCACCTTCCTTGCTGCGAGCCACTGCACGATTTCCATCGTGATCATGCACTTACAGCGGTATTAAATTGCCCAGATCTGGAAGCGAGTAGGAGCCATGGGTCCGGTTCGTTGCCTATTGTTTGGGAAAGATGTATTAATGCTACAAGCGTTCTAAAAGACGATTCTCTCACTGCCAGACAAAGACGACTTGGATTCACTCCCGTTTTGACTTTGTGCAAGGCAGATCTCATCAATAGCTAGTCAAATGTGCAGGTGCCACACTTGCAGGAGTACCTCGGAGGATCCGTGTAACTTGGTGGTCTTTATTGATGGCACGTGTAATGATTTCGGTCCAAAGGTAGGTTTTATTCGCACAACTCTCTTGGAGGTTAACTAGTGTTGTGCAGAATACAAATGTCATGAAGTTGTTCTGCCAGGTTCATCAGCATTGTAGCACATTACTGAATGTCACTTATAGCAATTGATGACAACTTAAGGCCTACCTAAGTAGACAACAAGTAGAACATGTTCCAAGCAAATCCACACTTGTATAAGTAGGTTCCATTACTGGAACCCACTTGTTCACTTACTGTCCACTTCAGCAAGTGAGATAAAAAGTGGATCACAATTTATAAGCATAGAAAAGTACATAGATTAAGTATGGTACCACAATGTGCCGGCTGCCATACCAGTAGACACAAGTCGTGCATGTGATCACAATTTGCCAAATGTCGTCAGGAGGTGAGTTCATCACTATTAATGCAACCTAGTTAACACTCCAAGCCATGGCAAAAGGAGAGACCCACATTTTTTTCTGAAGATAAACTGGCATATCTGAGAATCATTAGGAAATTATGAACAATCATTGTGATGAAATACTTACTGTCTGAGTGGTCACACTTACCTGACTAAGCTAGGTCTCATTGAGATTGTGGGCACCATGGAAGAGGGGTGAGTAGGCGAAATTGAGCACATACCAACCTTTTGGTTGTAAACTTGATGGGTTTGTTATAAATGTCAAATGTCATCAACTGCAGTAGAAGTCTCACCATTGAATTGATTGGGAGACAGCTGTCTCAGTCTCAAAGTCGACCCACTGAGGAGTGGGTATGCCGGACACCGGGATGGTCTTGTTGGTTTCTGCTGTGTGGAGCGTGGGCAAGGTGTAATTTTGACATGAAAATTGGTCGTCTGTGAGTTTGGTTGAAGTATCACGTGCTACCTTAGGGCAGGTAGATGTGGCCTTGGGGTAAGTACGACTGTCACTTTCGCTCCTGCATTTCACCCTCACCCTCATCCCCTTGTCCCTCCTCATCCCTCACTTACTCTCTGCCTTCACTGGCCCCTAGGGAACTGCACGGGTAGGGGTTACCCATGCAGGTCCTGGGTATGGGTATAGCTCGGGTACGGGTACGGGTAGCGCTGCGCCATACCCTTACCTGTACCCGCGCGGCGGGTATTTACCCAATATGGTAAGTCGTGGCCCAGACAGACTCAATGCTCTCACCCTCAAGGCCTTACCAGCAACCTCACCCTCGCCCATCCTCAGCCCTTGTTACGTTCCAACCTGTGAGCTGGAGACGTAGGCCTGGTGGGATCTTCTAATCGAGGAAGTCCTGATGGGGGCACCAGACAATGGTAGAAGATTATCAAGGGATGGACATTGGCATAGGGTGCGAAGTACAAGTGCTACAACACTAGGGGAAGTCCATGGTGCAAGGTACTAGGGAAATACCAGGCAAGACAAAGATAAGGAATAAGTGTATGAAGAGGTCCGGTATATAAGTATACGAATGAAGAGGAGCCTGAATGTGGGCCTAGGGTGTGGGCAAAGGGCAAGGACGTCAAAAGGACGTGCAAGCTAAAGTGCCAGGTGTGAGATAAGCGAGGGTAAGGGCTGTGTAAGCAGGGTAAAGGGGGATACTACAGCATGATGTCAGTGGATGCATGACTAGGGCGGGGGGTGTGCAGATAGCACCGATGGTAAGGTAAATGAAGAATAACAAGGTGAATGAGAAGAGGGAGAAAGCGTACGAGGGCGCCAGAGGGAGATCCTGGGCAGATGCAAGGACAAAGGACGGTGATAGAGGAGATCCCCAGATGTGACTGGTGGAGGTCCAAGGTGATGGGAGAGTAGGGGGTTCCTGGATGGGCATGGGAACGTGTTACGATTCCCTGCTACGTCTACCTTTTTCCTTCTCTCTTCCGCTTGCCTCTGCCTTGCCTATGCCTCGTTCCTTCTCTCTTCTACTTGCCTCTGTCTTACTTATGCTTCTTACGTCTCGGGTTCTCCCTAGTCACGGTCAGTCACAGCCCCTTTTCATTTAAACCTTAAACCACACAGCCTAGCCCGGGTTCTTCTCCGAACCCTTCCCCTCCGCCCCGGGCAGCGCCCCTTTCATCTCCGCTCTTTATCTCCGGCTATTGCTCCCGTTCCGTTCCATTTCGTGCCCTTGCTGTAGTACCCCTGCTCGGACACCATGCGCACCCCTTTCCCCTTCGCCCTGTACCTACCATTCCTGACTCGGTCTGTGCGCAGTAGGGTACACTACTTAAACAACTAGCTCGCGTCTCTGTACTGTAGCTTAGCTTCCCGAAATCTACTCTCGATAAGCTCATCTTTGCGCGATCAGCCTTTCGCCTGTCACTGGACCGGCGAGGACCTTCGCATCCCTCGTACTCGACAACAAGGCCTTAGACCTGAGTCGACTAAGGCTCTGGACCTTAGATCCTCGCCTTCGCCCGCACCCCTTCAACCTCCGTACCCCTGCGTCCTTAGCTTGAGCTACTACCTTCGGGTCTACGGTCGTCCACCTCTGGTCGAACCGTAACAAAAGCTAAGCTCTTCCTACCGCGGTTACTATCACTGTAAACCGCCCACCATTTCCAACCCCTCTGAACTCTACAGGTGGCGTGCCACCTACTCGGAATCCCCATACGACACCGAAGAGAATCCCCCCTCCGAAGAAGAGTCAGA
>QFEL01001366.1:17482-40500 GCA_003316195.1 Neoboletus brunneissimus | reverse complement strand
TCTTCAAATCGAGATCAGCACAAATAATGGGTCGGAATTGGGTACATATTGATGGGCAGGAGTATGTACATCAGGAATTTGACACCGCGGTTAGCCACGCTTATCTAGCCTTTTCCGTGCTTCTTAACCTTTTCAACCTCTGACTGTATCGTAACTTCCCGTAAAAAGCACTCAAGTAAATTAAGCACCGGAAGAAGAATCCGAGCAGGTGCATTGCAATCGAACAAGTATGATACATGTATAGGATCGAAAAAGCAACAAAAAGCAAGTACCACAGCACCAAGTATGGGAAGGGACTTGGACTCATAGCAAGTGCTGGGCAAATATCGAAGGTATTGCAACTGAAATATGATGGACAAATGGCCATGTTTGTCATGAATCGTGGACTCGGAGACAATCTGAGTGAGATATGGCTTGACACAGATGCCAAGAACGTTGACAACAGTACTGAAACTGTCCAGCATGACTTGGTCTTCTGTAGTCTGCTCCTGGAAGGAATAGATGATACCGTCTACAAGGCAAACCTCGAGATGTTCATCAATGCCTGAGGTGCTGAGAGTGGTGACGACCTTCATGATGGTCTCCACAATTATCTTCTGGTATGGCCCTGCCTCGTCCTTCAGCTCATTCACTATCCTTCTGACGATCTCTAAAACACCCACTTTTTGCGCGAGTTCCATGGTGGTCTCCATGACTTGGTGGCAATTCCATCTATCCAATGCCATACAATGAACCCAGAACGACTTGAAAAAGCTGGGGAGAATATCTTGTCCGACGTACTGTGCTGTGGCACCTGAGCATGATTTTCTTCATCTCCTCATCAGAAGTCTGGAATTCACAGATGAGGATGACAGCGACTTCCTTGGTATAGTAGGAATCATATTCAGGGTCCATAAGCGGGATAATGATACCATCAGCGTGATCAATATCAGGACACACAGTGGAAAGATCATGTGGGCGAGACCAGCCACTTTCGAGAGGTTGGATATAATTTCATGCCCTTCAACACAAGCACAGTAATCCTCATCATGTGAAGTGGGCATTCTCTTACTCAGGCTTGTAGATCTTGACGCCAGTGAGTAAAGGTGGAAAGGTGCTGGAGCTTGGTGACGGTCCACATCAAGACTCCGATTCATAGATGATGGGGGTGATGTCACCATACTAGCACGTCACTGAAAACAGGATGAAGAATGGACCATATAGGTGACATGGCGAGGGAGGCAGGAAAGGAGAGGGTGAGTGGATTGGAGGATGGGGGCTCGACCATGATTAGCTAGCAAGCTCAAATGCATGATGGTCAACATATTTGTTTACATAAAATGCGTGGAATGCATTGTACAAGTTGTGTGGTTTGATGTGCTGGGAGATGTGGCTAGTGCTGTATATTGGAATGAGATGAGCCGCACGGTAAATGGCATTGATATGAATAACAGCAAAATTGGGAGAATGGTTGTGGAGGTAACTTGGCTGAACGATCCACATCCCAGTGTCCTTGTCAGGTGAATCGTCCACTTTGTCGAACCAGTGAACAACAGCGCAGGGGTAATGAATCCCACTAATGTCAGTGAACAAGAAAAAAGCATGGACGTGGGCTATGTCAAATGCTTGCATCCCAGTGCCCTCTTGATTGCCCAAGTTTGTAGTGACAAAAACACAGTCCTTTCGAGGACCCTCATTTCTCCATTGCAGCATGGACCATATGAATTCTGTCTGCATTCCACCAATGCCGCTCAGGTCGCTCGGCGCATAGAATCTTGAGCACGCTGAGTTGAAAACATGTATGGAGCTGTTAAACCAAGGGCATTTTGAGAGTGGAATTTCAGATATGTCACGCGGATCATCTGGAAAGTGTTGTTCGAAGAGAAAACAGCGGGTCAAGTTGACCAAATTTGGGATATGGAGCTCCTCTGCGAGTGCGGTTAGCGTACGTGGTCTTCAGTGCTCTAAAATGTTATTTAGGGTGTCAATTTAAGTAGATAGATAATGATTAGCACTTACGTGGGTTTCGTGCAAGCTTTATGTGGACAGAGAGATCAGTGGCTGCATTGTCCAGTACTGAGACATCGTTGCCCCCTATAATACTTGCAGTATGTGGTACTTCCACATCATGACCGATGTCATTTGTTTTGTCATTCTTGCTGCGAGTGCTCACACACACACTGGCACTTTGTGCTGGACAAATGAAAGTACTGAGTAGGGTATAAGTGGTGAGATTGTAAACACACCTAGTGCGTTAATGGTAGAGGAAAGACAAGTTCTATCTAACATGTTTTGAGCCTTGAAGTTGGCACGAGCAGCAGCTATCTTGTCAAGCCATTGATTGGTCAAAAGAATCTGACCAAGGGGTTGATATTTATTTGACTGGCACCATGGTTCTTTGACTGCCTTTATGTGTTTGTTTTCAGTTATAGATGAACACAAACCATTTGGGGCACCAAAAAGATGGATGAGACGCGGGTAATGCTTTGCTGCATGTTGCCATGGTAGAGAGAAAGTTGAAACAATAGGATTGTTCCCCTCCATAAATATCCTGCAGTGGTGGTGAAACTGTGCCAACGCTGACTCGATCTGTCCCAGAGCCAACTCAGAGATGACATGACGATGGACAATATAACATAATTTGAGAAAAGCACGCAGTGTGTGCACCATCTCAGAGGGCACGAAACCCTCAATTGCTGGAATATATACCTGGAAACTAAGTGTGTATTTGTGGATATGACTACAAGCACGCTTACCTTCATAAGCGCTTTTGAGTCATCACCAGTCCACTGTTTAAAGCCCTGTCCTTGAGGGAAATGACAAAGCCCTGTGAATGGTGCAACTGCTGCTATTCTAGGATTGTGTCAGTATGAAATTGTGGTAAAATCAAACTTGAATGACAATACCTTCTATCGATCTCATCCAAGATCTGGGCAGTAACCCTATTTGAGTGACAAGCTTTGATGTATGCTGTAACCCACTTGACTAGATGATCCTTGAAGCATCCCTTGATAAGTTGGTGAAGGATGTCTGGTGCAATAAGTTGATGAATGTCTGCGCGGGGGAAATCATTTGTGAATGGCTACAGGCTGTTAGTAGTAAAAAGTATATTTGATTCATAGTAACTTACCACAAGATCACCAATGATGCCATACTCTTCCCACATAATATCAAGTGAGGTCACTTCGAAGAGCACCTCATTAAATGCCTGACTGTGGTCGATAGCATCTTCATCTAAACAATCTTTTCGGGCCTGATATCTGTGTGATCATCGAAGTTAGTTGAAATCAAAATGATACATGCACAAAATTACCGAGCACACCACCTTCACACAATGCAAGCAAGAAGTACTTGCTCCTCATAATCAGCAATGTAGGGACCCAGACTGTATATTGTGTGGCGAAAATGCCCATTTCCATATTTGATGACCTTGGGATTCGTCATTGCTGGTTTGAGCAAACTGAGGATTGTTGATAGAGAGCTGTGGAAAAGCTGTCGACGAAACTTCCGGAACTGGGGATTTGAGGAATGTTCTTGTGTTGCTATGCAAAATCTGTTCATCACTGACATTGATACACTGTACTTAATACCTACTTTGGGGATCGCAAGGAAGGCAATCATGACAAGCGCATCACGATGTGCATGTCGGACATTGTTTCGTATATTCCCAATTGACATGTAAAGGGGGTAATATTCATTGTTTCCGGTAGCAACAGATACTGTGGTCTTGTCGCTCCCTAAGATAATCGGAACAAAAGCACTACCATGGGTGCGCTGGTCTTCTGCAATGATATCCTACATTCCTATTTCAGTTGAACCAATCAACAGAATTTTAAAAAAAATTACCACTTGTTCCCATGCCCATTCTCCAGACATAAAATCCTTGTAATGTCATTCTTGGTCATCTGTGGAATATTCTTGAAATGGACAGAGGTCAATCTCACTCGCCAAGGATGAGTTTCTGAGAATCTGATAGGCAACGAGACGTGGATCACGGTACCAAATATCGTATTTTTGAGACATCCACTGAGGTGGATCAATGGTGGGGACATCACCCGTATAGGCAGCTGATAAACACTGCCACTTGATGTCCAATCCAAGCTTCGTTGAATCTATAACATCATACAACTGACGATGATTGACAAAAGGTGGCCATGCGCCATGTGGGTACAGCGAGCTGGCCCATAGATCCAGAAGAGCATCAATCTTTGACGCTGACATCTGGCATTTTGTATAGAGGAACTTGGCAGTTTCAAATTGAAGCTGGCTGTCGTATGGAAACCAGCTGTGTGGGTCATCGACCTGGGCCAGTGGTGGTGCGCCATTTTCAAGAAATTCTCCATGCTCATTGCATGGTTGTGCTAAATGTGTATCAGGGGTGAAAATAAAACAACGGCAAAAAAATGCTTATCGGTAAGTTTTGGATGATACTGCCAATAGAAATTGTCACCTGGACCAGAAAACTGAACATTTGCGTCACAGTGGTCATCCAGGGTGACTGGTGAAGGTGAGCGAGACGGCAGGGGTGTGAACATCTCCTGGTCCCAGCCATCGTCATCTTGGTCCCATGACACACTCTTGGTGGCATCATCTCCATCCCATAATCCACTCTCAGCGGGTGGGTCAGGAATAGCAGGGGAGTTAGGGATTGGAGGGGTTGGAGTGCGAGCAGTGGAGGGACTAGGTGTCCAAGGAACAGAGAGTAGGGGATGAGCTGAACGGAAATGCATTTTGTGACCTCATTCAGTTTTGAAAAACCACAGACATCCTGGATGGCCACATGGGATTTGAAGGACGCTGTGGTCCTGAAAACGGGGCATTGGAGACCAGGTGGTGAGGTGGACAAAGAGTGACTCGGAGATGTGAGCAGTAGTCTGGGGTGCATTGATTTGTGTCAAGTGGTGATCCAAGTGGCAGCTATAGTCCAGAGATTATGTGCCAGTGCTAGACCTTTGCACCTGAGCAGGTTTCTGTGAGTTCCATCTGTTAGGTCATATATTCTGCTCAGGGTTACAATCAGTCATGAAATATAAATACCATTACTGGGCCCATTTTTAAGCTTGCCACCTGCGTGTTTCTACTTGTGCAACCCACCATCTCTGCAACTCAACATTCTTGCATCAATGGAAGGCGACACACTGGCGCAGTCATCATCCCTGCCTCCAACTCGATGAACCTGCACTTCAAATGTTGACAAGCATCCAGCTCAGATTCTTTTTGAATCAGGTTTGTTGCAGAAACGACGTACCAAAGCAAAAAAGGCAGAAGATGACCAGCACCTCAAAGAGGCTAAGGCCAGCAAGGAGAAGGCAGCACAAGAGGGCCTCAACTGACTGGAATTGATGAAAGTCGATGCCAAGGTGAAGATCGCAGAGGCACAGTTGAAGAAGTCAGATCCCCCTCCTCGCCCTCACCCTTGCCCTTGCCCTTGACTTGTACAAAATTCAAGGAGAGGGGGGGGTAAACAGGGAGATATTAAAGGTGATGGGGTTGAGGAAGAAAAGAATGAAGCAGCGCAAGAAGTAAGTACTCGCTCCACTCCTACCATGCGGCAGCCTCACCTTAAGCTGGTCAAAGGGGAATCATTCAGGTATTGAACCCAATTGCTCAGCCTCCACTGCAAAGACTCGGTGGGCGCAATCAACTGAGGTAAAAGAAGGGGGGGCACAAGATGTAAGTACTTATTTGGAGTTGCTATCATACTGCAGCCTTACCTTTTTGGATAGAAGGTATGCAGATTGTTCGGCACTGAACCAAATGACTCGACTTCTTGCAGCAGATATGGCCAGCCAACTCACTGAAGGGGACGTTGAAGAACTATAAGGAATTTTTGAGTGAGTGACACTCTAGCACCACTGTTTGATGCTGGCAAGTGGCTAACAATGGGATATAAACAGCAAACCATTGTGAACCGTAAGTTACACGTGCATTACTTCACGTGTTGTCCTCATGCTGTCACTCACCAAATCTACCCTGTTTTTCCTGGGCCTCAGAAAATTCAGCAAGAAATTCGCTCTTGGTGGGGAAGTAAAGTCTTGGATAGCTGATGTCACCGAAGCATTTCAAGCTGGTGATTTGAATAGCCCTACCAGCGCTTCAAAAGCTGGCAAAGCTACCTCGTCCATCGACATTCCTCCCCAGTCACTAGATACTGATTCAACCTTGATCGGTACTCTGCCTAGTACAGCCACAAGGTCTTTCATTGACCCGGACTTTGTTGAAGATGCCGATGAAATATTTGCCGATATTGTAGATGATGCTGCAGAGAAATTGGTGACTGTTGGTAGATTTGGCATGAACACTGTCCAAACTGTCCAGGTAAGCCCATTATCCTTCAATTATATATCCTGTTCCAAGTCAGCTGGACATACTGTTGCAGCTTGCTGCCGCTGGTTCAGAGAGTGATGGTGAGCCTGAGATGATGGGACCACCATTCACACAGCGGCCTTCGACCACCACTGCTCAAACCATCCAGGTAAACTCATTGTTCATAGGAAACACCTTGAGGCTTGATTAAAAAACATTACAGGTTACTACTGCTGCTGCGGAGAGTGATGACAAGGTGATGGGACCACCATTCACACAGCGGCCCTCAACCACTGCCACTCAAACCATCCAGGTAAACACATTGTTCTTAGACAACACCCTGAGGCTTGTTAAAAAAACATTACAGGTCACTGCTACTGTTACGGTCGCGTAACAGAGTGTACTCGCAATTTGTACTTATCGTTTCTTTTTCAAGTTTCTCAGTCACGTGACTAGATCATGTGCACACCACGTCTATTTTATTATCTTTCTCACCTTTCTCTAGGAGACAACGGACTCCGTGCAACTCTGAGATATCCCTTGAGGGTCACGTGACAAGGTCATGTGCTAGCCCAGATCTCAGATGGACACTTTATCCATATATGGTTATATTCTTTCACACATTCATCTCCGTCTTTATTAATCTTCCATTCTGCCACACCATGTGTGCGCCTCATGCTTTTCATTACCGTTACACTTCCATTTTACATGCATATGCCTCACTTATTTAATTACCGCTCGCCCTATGCCCTAGATCAGAGATCTAGCTACATCATGTACAAACAGTAGTATGAATATATAAACCCAGGGAGTTACGGCTGGTATCTCCAGTCTAGTTCTCTTGGGAGTTTCAACCCAATAGTTCCTCTCAGTCCTCTCCTCTCCCTTGTTAGGTTTTAGTTGATTTTGCCTAAGCCTTGCTTTGGGCCATTTCAGCTACTGCCACAGAGAGCAACAATGAGATGATGGGATCACCATTCACACAACGCACAGCCTCATCAGCCACAAAGCATGCATTTGAAGGCGACATTGTATCTGATAGCGAGCCAGGCATGGTGAGTGAAGACGACGTCATGGTGGTAGATCTTCCGAAAGCAGCTGTTACAACTCGCCTAGCCCCTATCCCTTTTTCGGCTCAACCCCTGTCTCACACCTGTGACAACCGCTCGTACACCTGTACCCCGCCCCTCGTCTTCGTCTCTCCTGGCTTTAGGAGACCGTCATCGTTTCCAACGTAACTCCTTTGCTCGGCCCAATAACCCGACACCACTCAGACTCCTTGTCTTCCGTCCCCACCCCACCCCGAGTTACCTCCTCCGTCCCTCCCTCCGCTATAGACCCGTTCCCGTGCCTATCCAGGAACGCCCCTCTTCTCCGTCACCTTGGACCTTCACCGGTCACATCTGGGGATCTTCCCCATCACCGTCATTTGTCCTCGCATCTGCCCAGGATCTTCCCCTGGTACCCTCGTACGCTTTCTCCTCGTTCTTATTCACCTTGCACACTTTCATTTACCTTATCGTTGGTACTATCGACACCCCCCTTGCCCTAGTCATACGTCCACCGACGTCATGCTGTAGTTTTCCCCTTTGCCCCGCTTACGCGGCCCCCACCCTCACTTATTTCACACCTGGCACTTTAGCTTGCGCGTCCTTCTGACGGCCCTGCCCTTTGCCCCTACCCTTAGCCCACATTCGGACTCCTCTTCATTCATTATACTTATATACAGGACGATCCTAGCTAGTGGTACTCTAGCTTCAGCTTACCGGTTCTACCTCTGGACTTGTACCTTGTCCATGCTAGTTATACCCCTTGTATTCGCCTACCAAGCCTATGCAACGCCCTTGAACGCCTTCTTCCGTTGTCTGGCGCCCCCGTCAGGACATCCTCGATAAGAAGTCACTTACCGGTCTACGTCTCGAACCTACCCGGGTCCGAACGTAACAGCAGCCGCCAGTGAGAACAAGGCCAGCCATAAGGCACCTCATGCTATTGCATCAGTAGGTCTAATTTCTCCACATTTGAGGCAATGCATGCTCATAGTTTGTAGACTTCAGTTGGGGTCAAAGCAAAGGACCTGGTGATTCCTCCGTTGAAAAAAATCAAGATAGCTTCGACCCCCTCTGAAATAGAGTCTAGCACAAGTTTGGTCACACGTTCAACAGAGCGGGCCTACGACAAGGATGGGTATATCATTGATGTTGCGAAAAAGTGCCACAAGTACAACAACAAGGACTTGCCCGTCCCCATTGACTTTCGTTGGTCAAGGTCATTTATCTCTACTGTGACACTTTGGTGCAGCACCCAACCCAATGTATGGAATATCCTGGACGAACCACTTGCAGTTGCCTTACAACTCATCTTCAATGCCATGTACCCAGATGTCAGATATCATGTTACCACAACAGGATCGGTCTTCTCAGTCGTAGGTCTGATCTTTTGAGATATTACCTCATGCTAAACACTAAGCTTGTAGGCGCTCCAGCGCCTGAGTGAGTGGCGGAATGGCTTTGGCTCAACAGCCCTTGCAATGACAATGAGTTTCATTTCTAATCTTGGTAGCAATGACCTGTGTGCAATTGCAAAGTATTTGCAATCAGATTACCACTTCTTACAGGATGACTTTGAGTCAATGGAAGCTGAAGGAATGTATCGTTCACCCTTCCTCCTAGAACTCATTGCAACGACACACCTCAGTAACCTTGCCGCATGTGTCGAGGTGCCCAGTTGGAACACAAGTGCAATGGTCATGGGGCAGGATGGCGAAGGAGTGATCGCCTTAGCTGCAGCAGCAGCATGTTCACTGCAGTATCTTTCAATTGCACTGATGAATTATTAATCAGTTGGAATGTGCATTCTCATTGATTGCTGAAGGACATTTGGAGCTCGAGCCAGACATTCCAAGTGGCACTGATGGAAAATCAAAGGTCAAGCTTCCGAAGGTAGTCAACAAACAAACTGGCTGGGTGACCACTGCACTGTTTCAATTCTCATCGGTGAACTGGAGTGGCAACACTGCTGCCTACAGGGGGTCAATCTGTAGGAGAGGACCAGCCTTTGTTCAGGCAATTTTCTCTGAAGCCCACACCCTCAAGTCCATCAAGGCTGAACCAACCAGTGGTGCACCAGTGGGCAAGACCAGTGCCTCCAATCCTCACCTTTTGTTGTATAAGACCTCACCATCCAATTGTGATCTTTCGTCTGATCTAACATATTTCATACATTTCCAGGATTTACCGCTTGTTTTTAGTTGTCCGGCTATTGTTCTGTTGCCCCCTACTATTCTTTATTTACTTCCATTGCTCACTACTAGTTAAGCCAGATTAGCTCCATACCATCTGCTGGCATGTTGCACCTTTCAACACGCCGACTTGTCTACAATTACTTTTATTACTTTTTCCCCCTTCCCCACAGTTGTGCTTTTCTATTCACTTAATTCCCTTTTTCTACTTGTCAATACAGGCATGGTAGCAATAAATGTTTTGCCTTTTCACCCTTTCTATCAACTGCACTAAGTACGAAAAAGCACGAGTTAAGTTGAGTACCTGGCTTGTTTCGTCCTTGACCTGCTTGTCATCCCAGATGCTCGACACTGGTCCATCCGGCTGAAAAAGCATGACTAAGGTTGGTTAACTGCGGTGTCAAATTCCTGATGTAGACAAGGACTCCCCAGCACTGAGTCAGACTGAGTGTGGCCATTGGAGCACTGATGATCCGATGGGTCCAAATGAGCAACAAAAGACATCTTCCAGTGCATCTGATCCATAGTGGTGCCATAAAACGGACAGATGACAGAAACATGACATTAACATCAATATAGGTGCGCTCTGGTGCCATAAGTTTAAGGCTTCTTGATTCCCACCAGAAGCCACACTGGGAGGATACAATCTAATTTTAAATGAAAATCTCCACTGAATCTTTTGGCTGCGACTGTTACGTTTGCGCCAGCAGGCGTAAGCTCTACCGACGTTCGCGTAGCAAGTAGATCGAGACCCAGCAACTGAACGCCCAGCGAAGAGCGGTCTCAACGTCCAAGGCAAGATAGGGGAAAGCCCAGCGCGGGTACAAGGGGTTCCTTCCGCACCGCTGGGGAACTAGAGGTGATGACCAGATCGAGATCTCTAGTTGACTGAGAAGGTTCTCAGCCGAGAGTTCGAAGCTAGGTACTTAGGATCAGATCTAAGTTAGGATACATCCACATAAGGTGGGACTATATATATAACTCGGAAGAAGACCTGTGTGCCCGTGGGGAAGAGTCCGTATATGGTAACCGGCACCAATAGGGAGCAATAGAGCAGAGAATTACCAGCGCCGGGATCTATAGTAAGAGTCCATGGAAAGCCACCGTGAATAGATAGGAACCGAGCCAATAGAAGGGCGATCAACCGGGATCAATAGACCACAGAGGATCGCGGGAGAAGTAGAGAGACTGAACCCGAGAATAGATACCGAGACGTGCAGTGCGACTGTTACGGTTCGACCTAGAGTAGGGCGACCGTAGACCCGAAAGGTAGAAGCTCCTAAGGACGAGGTGAAGACAAGGGCGTTGACGAGGAGAGTAACGTTAAGGAGAAGACACGAGGAAGGGGAACGAGGATCAATGGTCCGAAGTTCCGGTCGACTCAGGTCAAAGGCCTTGTTGTCGAGTTCAAGGAGTGCAAAGGGGCTAGCCGGTCCAGTGACAGGCGAAGCCGGGTCGCGCAAAGGTGAGCTTCAAAGGGGTAGATTCGGGAAGCTAAGCTACAGTACAAGGGTGCGAGCTAGTTGTTTAAATAGGGTACCCTATAGCGCACAGACCGAGTCAGATATAGCAGGTATGGGGCAAAGGGGAAGAGGTGCGCGTGGTGTCCGAGCGGGGGTACTACAGCAAGGGCACGGAACGGGATGGAATGGAAGTAATAGTCGGAAATGAAGAGCGGAGATGAAAGGGGCGCTGCCCGGGGCAGAGGGGAAGGGTTCGAAAAGAACCCGGGCTAGGCTGTGTGGTTTAGGGTTTAAATGAAAAGAAGTGTGACCGACTGTGACTGACGATCGCGTGAGAAGTAAGAAACATAGGTAAGGCTAAGACGGGCGGAAGAGAAGAGAGGAAAAAGGTAGACGTAGGGGAGAATCGTAACAGCGACACTGCGGTGGTAATACAGCCAAAGGGCGATGACAAGGGGGAAGGCATGAGGCCGGGGGTTGCCGAGAGAACCGGTAAGAGCCGTGCCCAAGGGGAACGAACATGAACACAGTTGGAGGGAGGTCTAGGTGAGACCGGGAATAGGAAATGAGGTGTAGCCGGGGGCCGAGTGCGGGAGAGCCGGGCCGGATACCGCGAACCAAGGAAAATCATAACAGCGACCCATGCTGCATGCCAGCATAACAACCTTGTTCTCTCCGTGGAAAACAAGTATGCTACCCATACTGCCTTTTGTCACCACCCCTACATCCTGATCACATGTTTGGCCAACATTGGAGGATTGTGCATCACGCGTCATTCGCAACAAGTCTTGAAATAAATATTTAATATAGCAGGTAGGGGATATAAATGTGGCCACTGGAAGGGTAACCCAAGACTGAACCACCGCCAACCTCCCTTGGGCCTCTCCTCAAGGCCTCAACTCTCGTTCTCTGTTTGTCCTGGTCATTCAGACATTGCCGTTTCCCTTGTACCCACTATGTCCTCTGACCTACAATCAGCTTTGCAGCTCCTCCAGATGAATGACTATGCATCCTGTATTGTTGCTCATACCCTCTCTCAATGATTAATCTTATAGACCAATACAGTTGCTATTGTCACTATTGTTGTATATGATTATTGTCACTAATCCTTATGTGCACAGAACCCTTTTCGTGCTCAACTGATCATTCCAATGATTCTACCACTATAGTTCTCACCTTTTCAAGAGAGGTATGTAATGACTTTTGACCTATCATTTCACTATCCCCTGGCACACCATATCGGTTAGCTGACAATATTCCAAGGTAGACTATGTTTGGGTGAGCAACAATTACCATCCAGTAAGTGCTGGCCCTCTGACAGTCCCGCAGTGCAGACCCTGGACCTGGGTTTCCACAATGTTTGTTCTGGTGTGTACAAAACCTCAGCCCACACACCATTGCAGGTAGTCTGAATTAACACTTCCATAGGTCTGACTCGAACCATTGGGAGATAGCACACATCAGGTTTGAGTGAGGATTTTGGATAGAAATCAGGGATGAGCACAGGCACTGGGGCACTAAAGAAAGAAGGATGGTGTACTTCAAATTGTGATTTGCTGTATTTATTTTACCTATGGATATGCCTCTCCTTCTGATCTCGGTGTATTATTTATATCTCAATGCTCAATTGTCTCAAGGGGCTTCTTCTTTTATGTGCGATCTGGTCTGTGCTGCAAGCCTTTTCGGGATTTGTGCAATGCTTTGATAGAGACTATCATGTTGTACATATTCCTGGGGTGCTTACTACAGCATATACAGTGGAACCAAACACTACTGTCACCAAGGAAATGGGTATGATAGTTTTTTCCTTCCTGTCCAACAACATCAAGTCAGCTCCCTAGTGGAGGCATGAGGAAGAATGAGATGTCTTCCATGGGATTGAATATTGATGTTGTGTTGACTCCCATGATGAAATGGTATGGACTGGTGCTATCTAATGAGGTTGTTTGATGAAATTCAGCTCACGAACACGAACACACCTGACTGACCCTCTAGACAAATCTACATTAGAGTTGTATCTTGGTATTCAGTGTCACACGCACATCTGTCTGAGCTTTGCATACTTGTCAGACAAGCTTTGAAATTGCTCTTGGTTTTGTATTCATTTCCTAGCAATCGCACTGGTGGGATGTGATTACTATCTCCAGTGCCAACATCGGGTGGAATGTAACTTTTTTGGATCTTTGTGCATCATTGGAAGTTAGGGAGCTGTTGTGGGTCAGTATTACTAGTACATGGGCTGGGAATGTAGACAGCAAAGCAAAGAATGCTGAGTGACGCACCAATAGGTTGTATCAACAATCTCATCAAGAACAATATCAGTGTGTTGTGGGGTTGTAAGAAACCAAAGTTTCTTAGGTCCGTATCCAGATGTTGTCCACTCCTATCCGAGTCCTATCCAAGTTCAATCCAGTCCAGTCCGAGTTCAGTCCAGGTTCAGTCCAAGTCCAATCCGAGTCCGGTTCTAATCCAGTCCGAGTCCGGTCCAAGCTCTATTTATATTTGGACTTCCTATTTAGCTTCCATCTGAGTTCTGGTTTACTTAGCAACATGTTACCACTTCATTTCTGACTTCTATTTAGCATTTTAGTAGTTAGAAGAGTCCAGGGTATTCCCTGGACTATAAAACCCTTGTATTCCAACTTGGAATATCATCTTTTGGCACCCATCTGACTGATCACCTTGTTCGCTTCATATCCAGCCCTCGTCCTTGGCCATTCACTTCATTTCCAGCCCTCGTCCTTGGCCATCCCTCAGTACTAGCCCTCGTCCTTGGCTAGTTTCCTAGTATCCAGTCCTCATCCTTGACCGGATTTCATCATTTTCATCATTATCTTCATTGTCTCGCGCGCTATTTCCTTATTTAGTAATATTAGTCAGTGACGCGCTGTGATACATCGTAGCTAACCTTTCTCACCTTACAGCCCACTGGGAACCCCCTGGGGACGAGTTCACCAACTCACACCCACCCCCTTATTATTATTCTTACAGCGTGGGGATTCATTAGCTTAGGACAAACCACGCTACTTGCTTGAACATGTGTCATTCGATGTGTGTACCTCAGGTTTCTGGAGCTGGGCTAAGGAGGTCTCTTTTCCAAGATCAATTGATCTTGGTTCCTCAACCTGGAGCATGCAATATTTTCCTCTTATATAAGTGGGTCAGGGTAAGAGAGATCATTCCAGAATGCTGGAATGAGGAAAAGAAAATCAAGTTATGCAAATGAAGAAGATAGGTCACCTATTGGGGGTTGAAAAGCAACCTTAGACATACCACTCAAAGCCATGCTACGTCATAGTACTGAGGATGACATGTGTAGCCTTGCAGATGAAAGAGGGTGTGGTTATCTGTAGCTGAGAGAAATGCCCATTAGTGAGGTTCAAAGAGGAAGAGATAAATAAGATCTGTGTGAATTAGGGTAAATGACACTGGTCCTGAACCTTTGTAACCAATGGTGACATGATGGACCTCTTTGGTAGGATACCTAACATCATTAACCTTAATTGTCAGACCTAAATCCAGACCAACAAAGAGCTGCTCACCCTAGAATCCAATGGGAATAAATCCGCAGGTTCTGTGGCAGAACTATGGGTTGTTACAATTTGTTCCTACACCTACTCTTTTTCCTACTCTTTTCCCTTCACTTGACCCAACCTTACCTATGTCTCTCATGCTCAGCGCGTCCGTCAGCTGTGGTCGATCATGACCCTTTTCATTTAAACCTTAAACTACACAGCCTAGCCCGGATTCTATTCCAAACCCTTCCCCTCCACCCCAGGCAGTGCTCCTTTTCATCTCTGCTCTTCATTTCCGGCTATTGTTCCCATTCTGCTCTCGTTCATGCTGTTGTGAGTCTAAGCGATCAGGCGTGAAGGCGAAGACGAAGAACTAGAAGCAAACCCAAAGAAGGTGATTTTGATGAGAAGGCGAAGTGTGAGGATAAAGGGGGAACTCGCAAATGGTAATAGCAGTGGTTAGCTATGAGATCCTAATAATCCGAAGACTCACTGTAGCGGGAGCTACCGAGATCTTGAATGCTCGTCTTAGGAGTAGTACTCTCGTGAGTATCCAAGGTCTAGACGACTATCTTAGAACTGGGGTTCCAAGGTCGTCTAGTGCTATATTATATAGTAATGTATAGGACGCACGGACCAAGCTGTACGTGTGAGTGAACGACCGAAGATAGTAAGTATAGGGTGTAGGGTATGACGTAGTATGAGAAAGATGAGTAAGAGGAAGGCGGATATAAGTGTGGGAGTTGTACGAGCTAGCACGAATCCAGCTCAGCGATCGTCACAGATGGTGAGAAACGCTGATGATTACCTAGCACGAATCCAGCTAGGACGTACAAATGAGCTACAAGGTTGATGTATGCTAGTGAGAACAACATACCTCAGCGATCGTCACAAATGGTGAGAAACGCTGAGGGAAAGAGAAAGAAGGTTTCAGAATCTAAAGTGTACGACGCATTACATAATGCTACATGGATGCGGACGAAGTGTGAGATGATAACAATGAGTCATGAGAATAATCTAACATACCCCCTTCAACGAGCAACGAGTCCAAGGGAAAGACGAAACTTCTCAAATGCGGGGCAGGGTAAGGCCTTCGTAAGAATGTCTGCAATGTTATGATGAGAAGGGACCCAAATTAAAGTGAACGAGCCGTTCTCGACATGCTCGCGTATAAAGTGGTAACGTATTGCTATGTGCTTGGAGCGCTGATGAAATTTGGCTGCGGTGGATAAGGCGATCGCTCCTGCGTTGTCAAGGTAAATGCGGATGGGCGCATCGAATGGAGCACCAAGTTCAGTGAAAAGAGAACGAAGCCAAAGACCTTCCTGAGCGACATGGGTCGCTGCCATGTATTCAGCCTCGGTCGAGGAGAGAGCCACTGTGGTTTGTTTCTTTGATACATGGGAGATGAGACCGCCTGCGTAATACCATACATAACCGCTGACTGAGCGACAACCAGTTTCATTCGCCCAGCTGGCATCTGCGTAGGCAAAGAGACCCTGGTCATGGTCCTCATACTCATATTGCAGGCGATGTTCCATCGTTCCAGCTAGATAGCGCAGTACCTTCTTGGCAACGGCAAAATGACGCGGCTCGGGATTCGCATTGTGCTGCGCAAGAGCATTGACGACATAGGAGATGTCGGGCCGGGTGTTAACGGAGAGGTAGATGAGTTCTCCCACAATTTTCAGGTAGGCAGAACGCAGCTCAGGGATGTCAGGGTATTGCGCCGCAGGGTCGCCAAGGGGTGCCTTGGGGTCAGCGGGGAGACAAACGGGACTGCATTCTGAGAGCCCATATTCCTGTAGCAGGAATGCGATATACTCGGATTGATGCATCCACATCCTGCATGTGCCCCAGTCCCGCTCGAACTGGACTCCAAGGTATTTCGTTACCGCCCCAAGGTCCTTGATACCAAATCTTTCGGCAATCTTACCCTTCACCCTCTCGAGGAAGGGCCTGGAGTTCGATACAGCCATACCGTCATCAACATGCCAGCCTATGAAGCATCGGATGCGAATGGAGTTGGCTGCAGAGCTCGCCTTGTCGTAGTAAAACAACGCGTGATCAGATTCAGTTCGAATGAAGCCCAGATCAGCCATCACAGCGCGAACTTGCTCATACCATTCCAATGCCGATTGCTTCAGACCATAGATTGTACGCAGCATTCGCCATGCGAAAATGCGCCAATCGCTGTCTTCAAACCCTTTAGGCTGTCGCATGTAGATGTCCTCTTTGAGCACTCCCCAGAGGAATGCTCGTTTCGCGTCGAAGGTGTCAACTTCCCAATCATTACGACAGGCGAGCGCGACAAGGAGACGTACAGAGGCTGGTTTGATGACTGGCGCAAACGTAGCCCCATAGTCCACCCCAGGGACTTGGGAGAATCCTTGCGCGACTAATCGAGCCTTGAAAGCTGATCCACCTTTGTTATCTTCCTTGAACTCCAGGACCCAGCGACATCCTATAGCCCTGCGATCCTTCGGAAGCCGTGCAAGCTCATAGACGTTCATGTCCTTCATGGTTTGGAGTTCGGTGTTCATCACCTCCAACCATTTGTCTTTGTCAGAACGCAACATGGCCTCTTCATATGTCGCTGGTGGTAGTTTCATGTCATAGTCAGGGCGAGAAGGATCACGACGCTTGTCACTCCGAATGGTGATGTGAGCTTGCTCTTCAATGACGACGTTGGCGACCACCTCTGGGATGTCGTCATCAGGTTCAATCGGAGTTAAGGCATCAACCTCCTCCAGGGTTACCCTCTCGACATTGGCACTACTCCTAGCAGCCTCTCGGCGCTCTTAAAGAACTTGGAGCCGAGCGCGCGTGGCTGCCAGTTCTGCAGTGTAGGCAACTCCCTTCGGTGTTAGCGTCTTGACCCGGGTTGACCTGCGAAGAGACTCTGGGGTTACAACAGGCGCTCCCACCGCAGGAGCAGGGATCGCAGCTGATGAGGGGGTGGGAGGGGCAAGGGACGTCGTGTCCTCCTCATCAGAGTCAGAGTCAGAGGCAAGGCCGGGCACGTTCTCGTCGAATTCAACGTCACGGGCCACAAAGAAAGTGCCGCTGACTGTGTCCCGTACACGGTAACCCTTTGTGCCATCTGGATAGCCCATGAAAATGGCTCGCCGCGAGTGAGGGCCAAATTTGGTTTGGAGTTCGTGTGGGATACGTGCCCAACAGTGCGAGCCAAATATTCGAAGATGGGACAGATCCGGTTTCCGTCCGTTCACCATCTCGTATGGGGTTACACCTGGGGGTAAGGATGTTGACTCGGTGCGGTTCCACAGGTATGCGGCTGTGAGAATGGCTTCTCCCCAAAGGTTTGAAGGGAGCTTTGCTGTTTCAAGCATCGCGAGTGCACGTCCTTGAAGCGTCTGTATTGCCCGCTCAGCTTTGCCATTTTGCTGATGAGCATAAGGAGAAGCCAGCTGGCGATCGATCCCCGCATCCCGTAATGCTCTGGTGAAAGCTGCACTAACGAACTCTCCTCCATTGTCCGAGCGGAAAGCTTTGACTGACCATTCAGCGTGATTTTCCCAAAGCGCCTTGACAATCTTCCAAGCTTCCAATGCCTGATCCTTAGTGGCAAGCAGCTGGACATTTGCAAGGTGCGTGTGATCGTCCAAGAAGATGATGAAGTAAAGTTTTCCATGGGGTGTACGAACAGGGAAAGGGCCACAGAGATCCGAGTGCACGAGATCAAGCATATGGATTGCGCGGGGTGAGGACGAAGGAGGGTGGAGCTTACGGGGGTGCTTCGAAACAATGCAGGCCTCACAGCGTCTGAGTGGTTTGGCAGATTCCACCCTGACCCCAGTGGCAATAAGGGGTATGCATTTGATGGATTCTCCTCCCGGGTGTCCCATTCTGGCATGCCAGATGTCCCACGAGGTGCGCACCTTTGCAAAGCTTGCGCTTTCTGTGTCTGTGAGGGCACATATCTCCTTGCACATCGGCGTCCCAGAGTTAAGTTCATTGGGATGGACAAAGCGAAGGTTGAGGTAACATAGGCTTCCAGACAGCGGCATCTCCCCAAGCACCTGGCCTTGGTATGAAAACCGGCAATGAGGTCCGGTGGCAGAGCTGGAGCCCTTGAAATCACAATCCCATCCCTTCTGTAGCATCCGCCCGACAGAAAGTAGGTTCAATAGCCCTCCGGGGGCATGCAGGCATTCCTTCAGGGTTACGCGGTAAGTGTTCTCCCCAAGCATTATGTCGACGACACATGTCCCACATCCGGTCGTGAGTAGCTTCCCGTGATTCGCAGTCTTCACAGGTGGGGAATCCTCCTGTGTAAAGTCTAGAAAGTACCCCCTGTCCTTGATGAGGTGGGAGGTGGTGCCGGAATCCAGAATGGTCGCGAATGCATGGGGGGACATGAGACACGTGAGTTCTTCGTCATCTCCCAATGCAACAATGGCCGCACACGAGAGGTCTCGTCTGTGATTCTGATCCGCTGTACTGGTAGACGAGGCGGAGACAAGTAGTGGGACATTTGAAGAAGAAGGTGTCAACGTGACTGATGTTGCCACAGCTGTAGTCTCCATCTCCTTTCGCCTGTTGCGAACCCAAGATGGCGCCTTGTCCTCCATCCCACCGCCGGGCCAGTAACAGTGGTCCCTGTCATGGGTGTCGGCTCTGGGTTTCCCAACGCAAGGTGGATTGGTGCACTTGATCCCCTGTGGGTTGTTTCTATGGATGCGTGTTCCCGTGACCACATTGGTTTTCGCACCACCCCTGTTCTCATTGACCGCGGCATTGGCGTATTCAGAGCCAGGAGCTGCTAACTTTCATCTTCCCAGGATGGCATTCGCCTTCTCCGTAAGCAGTTTGGTTGCTTCTTCGAAAGTGAAGGTGGGCGCGGGAGTGGATGTGGTGGTGGAGGGGGTGCTTGAAGTACTCGACAAGGACAACTTGCTCAAGGTGAGCTCGCGGAAGATTTCCCATTCAACGCCAGTGGGGAGACCTTGTAACAGATCGAAGATGGATTCTTCTGTGGTGTATGTTACTCCCATCTGAATAAAGCGACGACGAGCTTCCTCAAAGACTCCAATGTAGCGAGTAACATCTTCGGCGTCCTTGATTTTTTCTGATCGAATAGTCATTCGTAATTCATACTGGGAGAGTATGTCATTGCGAGAATAGTGACGTGCAAGGACCTCCCAGTGTTGACGCGCGGTATTTGCTTCATTGAGAAGATTGCCAACCGTTGATGAAACCTTTCGATCTATCAAGGCCTTGGCTTGAGCATCCTTGGCCAACCAGTCGAGTATTTTCTCTCTCTCAGTGTCAGTAATGGCTTTTGGGTCACTCGGGCTTGGGGCGACCGATGCGAATTCGACAAAGTCAAGTGGATCAGTCCCACTGCTGCAGTGCGACCATAGACGTTCGCCTTGAAGTGCTAACGTCATTTGTTTCCGCCATTGTGGGTAGTTTTCCGCGCCGCTGAGTTCGCATATATGGTCGTATTTCCCCATTTTCCAATTGAGCGATCAAAGAAATGTTGAGCGTGGATTACGGTGTGATGATCCTTATGGAGCTGATGCGTGTCTAGTCTTGTGTATTTGAATTGAGCTCTACCCTGTTAGAGCTCAGGGCTCATAACCTGTACGAGCTAGCACAAATCCAGCTCAGCGATCGTCACAGATGGTGAGAAACGCTGATGATTACCTAGCACGAATCCAGCTAGGACGTACAAATGAGCTACAAGGTTGATGTATGCTAGTGAGAACAACATACCTCAGCGATCGTCACAGATGGTGAGAAACGCTGAGGGAAAGAGAAAGAAGGTTTCGGAATCTAAAGTGTACGATGCATTACGTAATGCTACATGGATGTGGACGAAGTGCGAGATGATAACAATGAGTCATGAGAATAATCTAACAGGAGTGAGAATAGAAGTACGTCATGGGAAATGGTAAGGGCTAGGCTGATGGGGGACTAAGTCATGGCCGAGGAGATAGGAGAGGGGTGATAAGATAAAGTAAGTATCAGGTGACCGTGGAAAGAGGAGTCACGTGATATAAGGGAATGGATGAGCACATGACCATGGGAAGGTCACGTGATCAGAAATGATTTAAAGTAAAAGAGATAAGATAAAGAAAGAAAGATTAGAAGTTAGTGAAGCGGGGCGAGGAAAGGGAAAGTAAAGTATTATGAGCGTGAACTCATAACACATGCCCTTGCTGTAGTACCCCCCTCAGACACCTGGTGCACCCCTTCCTCTTTGCCCTAGACTTACCTCTTCCAGTGTGGTCTGTGCACCATAGGATATCCTATTTAGTTCTCTCGTTCAGTACCTTGTACTGTGTTACGTTCCAACCGGGTAGCTGGAGACGTAGGCCTGGTGGCATCTTCTGATCGAGGAAGTCCTGACGGGGGCGCCAGACAACAGCAGAAGATGATCAAGGGGTGGACATTGGCAAGGTGCGAAGTACAGGTGCTACGACGCTTAGGGTCCAAGGTGCAAGGTACTAGGGGGGTACCAGGCTCGAGGTACAAGGGGAATACCAGGTACAAGGGGAATACCAGGCAAGACGAAGATAGGGAATAAGTACTCTAAGGTGTCCGGTATATAAGTGTTCGAATGAAGAGGAGCCCGAATATGGGCCAAGGGGGTGGGCAAAGGGCAAGGCCGTCAAAAGGACGTGCAAGCTAAAGTGCCAGGTGTGAAATGAACGAGGGTGGGGCCGCGTAAGCGGGGCAAAGGGAGAACTACAGCATGATGTCGGTAGGACGCATGACTAGGGTAAAGGGGTGTGCCGATAGCACTGAAGGTAAGGTAAATGAAAGTGTACAAGGTGAACAAGAAGAAAGAGAAAGCATACGAGGGCACCAGGGGGAGATCCTGGGCAGATACGGGGACAAATGACGGTGATGGGGAAGATCCCCAGATGTGACCGGTGAAGGTCCAGGGTGACGGGGAAGAGGGGTGTTCCTGGTTAGGCACGGGAACGGGTCTATGGCGGAGAGTAAGACGGAGGAAGTAACTCGGGGTGGGGTGGGGACGGAAGACGAAGAGTCTGAGTGGTGTCGAGTCGTTAGACCGAGCAAGGGAGTCACGTTGGGAACGATGACGGTTTCCTAAAGCCAGGAGGGACGAGGACGAGAGGCGAGGTACAAGTGTATGGACGGTTCTCACAGGTGTGAGACAGGGGTTGAGCCGAAAAAGGGATAGGGGCTAGGACGAGTTGTAACATACTGTAGCTTAGCTTCCCAAATCTTACCTCTTGAAAGCTCACCTTTGTGCGATCCAGTCTTGCCTGTCACTGGACCAGCTAGACCCTCATAACCTTTGCTCTTGACAACAAGGCATTAGACCTGAGTTGACCAAGGCTCCGGACCTCTGAACCTTGCCTCCTCCTGCGTCTCGCCCCTAGGCACCCTTTGTACCTTGCCCTTGCCCCTGCCCCTGCCACCCTTTTGCTCGAGCTTCTACCTTTTGGGTCTATGGTCGCCCATCCCCTGGTCAAACCATAACAAAAGCTAAGCTCTTTCCACTGCAGTTACTATCATCGTAAATTGCCCACCATTTCCCACTCCTCTGATAACTATGGGTGGCGTGCCACCTACTTGGACTCCCCATATGACACTGAAGAAACCCCTCCCTCAGAAGAAGAATCAGAACAATTCACTGACCTTGACATCCCCATCCCTGATGAAGAACAGGAACACTCCAGCCTTCTCCTAAGCCACCAGCTTTCCACTCAACTCTCCCTCCCTTGGGAACCAACACCACCCTCTTCCACCCTGATTGCCACCCAACCTGTCTTTCCTCTCCCTACTCCCTCCTCTTCCACCTCACACCACCTGCCCACCATCACTCAACCACCCGTTCCCCCCCCATTCCCCACCATGTCTTCAATCAAACCCATCAAACTTCACATTGGGACCCTTAAGGCCTTCAATGGAGACTACAAGAAGTCGGAAGCCTGGCTGGACACCGTCCAGTTTTACCTCCTCATCAATGCTGATGTTTACAACACTGAAAATAAGAAAGTCACATTCGCCCTCTCCTACATGATGGAAGGGACCGCTAAGACCTGGGCAGAAGCCTTCTGCAGGAATGCCATCACTCCCACCACCATAACCTTTGGGACCTTTGCCAACTTTGGCACCAAGTTTTACAAAGCCTTTTGACACCAAGACACTATTGGAAATGCCATAGCCTGGCTCTCCACCACCCGGATGATGCTGAAGAAAGACAGAACCTTTGAACCCCCACTTGCCACCTACATTGTGGAATTCCAAGGGCGAGTCCAATAGGCTACTATTAAGGACAACAATGTCCTCATTGGATACTTTGACACCAGAATCCCCACATCTATGATGAGGCATATCATGGCCCTTGACACCATTCCCACCACCATCACTGATTGGTACTCAAAGGCCGTCCACTTCCAGACTCAGTGGGAACAAGCCGATGAAATTGCCAAGCGAAACCAGCAACCCTCTTGCCAGAATTACCATTCCTTCTCCACCCCCACCCCCAGGAAAGACCCCAACACAATG